>JAHWFP010160769.1:0-86306 GCA_023313725.1 Lithobius niger | reverse complement strand
AAAAATAAGAACATTTCTGTCATTCCACAAAATACTGAAAGGTTCACCTCGATACAAGTTGGAAATTACAGGTTTTTAGACAGTTTTCAATTCTTGTCCGCTTCTTTGAGTACTTTGGTTGGAAACTTAACCGATTTTCCTATAATGAGGAAAATTTTTCCAGAAACTCACGCTTTGTTGACCAGGAAGGGTTTATATCCTTATACCTATTGTGACTCATTTTCGAAATTTAATGAGACTCAATTGCCGCCCAAAGAAGCTTTTTATTCAGATTTGACTAATACTCATATTAGCGACGACGAGTATTCGTACGCTGGTACAGTTTGGAGAGAAACAAATTGTAAGACTTTAGGTCAGTATCATGACATGTACGTTTTGGCTGATTCGACACTTTTGGCCGATCTGTTCGAACAATTTAGAGCTCTTAGTCTGAAACAATACAATTTAGACCCTTGTCATTTTTTCACCCTACCTGGTCTGAGTTGTGAAGCTGCGCTTAGAATGACGGGTGAGAGGTTAGAATTGTTGCAAGACATAACAATGTACATTTACTTCACTGTACCATACGAAGTGGTGTTATCATAATATCTAAACGGTGCGCCCGTGCCAATAATCCTTTGGTGTCAAATTACGATCCTGATGTTGAACGAAGTTACCTCACGTACATTGATGCCAATAATTTGTACGGCTTTTGTTTGAGCATGTCATTGCCTTATTCGGGTTTTGTGTGGTTGACGGAGCGAGAGCTCACTTCGCTCGATTGGAATTCTTTGCCACCTTGTATAGTTAAGGTTGACATTCAGTATCCTGATAATTTACACAATTCACATAGTGACTATCCTTTGGCTCCCGAGCATGTGGTAATAATTGAAGATACGTTGTCTCCCTTTAACAGAAAACAGGCTGCTAAACAAGGCCCTTACGTTCAGGGTCAAAAATTAGTTCCGCATTTGAATGAACGTAAGGAGTACATTTGTTATTATAAGAATTTGATGTATTACGTTTTGAAAGGTATTAAAGTCACGAAAATTCATTCTGGCATTAAATTTACCGAGAAGGCTTGGTTGGCTCCATATATTCAGTTTAACAGTTTGAAACGAAAGGAGGCAAAGAGTGAATTTGAGAGGTCTTTTTACAAGCTGGCAAATAATTTGATTTTTGGGAAAGCCATTCAAAATGTAAGGCGGTACATGAATGTTAAAGTGAGTACTAACGTGAAAAAGTCTCTCAAATTGTTGAGCAAGCCTACAGTCAAGTATTTTGAAATTTTGGATGATAACTTGATGCTTTTCAAAATGCGTAAACAAACTGTTACTTTGGACAAACCTGTTTTTCTTGGCTGTACTGTTTTGGAATTGAGTAAATTGGTAATGTATTCTCATCACTATGACTACATGTTAGACAAATACGGTAAGAATTGTAGATTGTTGGGAAGCGATACTGATAGTTTCTTTTTACGAAATCAAAACTGACGATGTGTACGCTGACATGGCTCAATCTTTGCATCTTTTCGACACTAGCTCCTACCCGACGACCCATCCCTTGTATTGTACCGATAACAAGGCTAAACCTGGAGTTTTTAAGGATGAGTGCAATTCATTGCCTGTAGAGTCGTTTATTGGTTTGAAGAGCAAATTGTATTGTTACACTTGTAATAATAATGAAAAGAAAGTAGGTAAAGGGGTTCAACGGTCTGTTTACAGGGTACTGTTACGTTCGAACATTACAATAGGTGTTTGCGTGATCATGAATATTTCAGTTTTGAACAATCTAGTTTCAGGTCCTATCTCCACGAAGTTTACAGTATTGTTCAGAATAAATTGGCTTTATCTGTAACCGACACGAAAAGGTTCGTTGATTGTACAAGCTTGGATTCTGTTGCTTATGGCCATTACACGTTACCAGACAAGCAATAAATATTTTTTATTTTTCTGGAGTGTGACAATTATGACTACTTTAGTACGAAAACCTTTTTCGTCATGCTCCGAATTTAAAAATATTTGTTGTTTGTGACATCCTTGATTGTTTTAATGCTTTTTGTATGTCTGTTGTTTTTTATCTATAAACGGTTAAGGATTTTACATTTTTGATTGGTTTTTGGCTTTTCTTGGTTATGGGTTTTGTATTTTGTTGGTTGTAGTTTTGGTTCATAGAAATATTAAAGGTTCTTGTAGAATATAAAGGCTTGCCTCTTGCGTCTTCCTTTCATTCAGTTGCTAGCGTTCGTTTGTTATGGATTTACACGATGATGAAGTAGTTGACGATGGGGACTTGACTAAGATTGAACAGGCTATTTACTACACAGTACCAGAAAAATACAGGTTTTATGTTTCGCATCAAATAACACGTCTAAAATCACGTAAGGATATACTGGGCTGGACTAAAAAACGAAAGCTTATTTTTAATGACAAAGTTGTTACTGGGAGTGATAGTGTTGAACTGATGGTACATTTCTGCCCGGGAAACAAAAGGAAACCTAAACCAATAGGATTTGATGAGTTACTGTTGGGGCTATGTAAAATAGACCCTCCTTATTTTACTCATCGAACTATATGAACTTGTTCAGGGCTCAATTCATTTGTTGTACCACTTTCGTCATGGACGGTTACCGGCTGTTACTCGATGCTGCGAGACATCCTTGGTTTTTTAAGACATTCTTATTGCTGTTTTTTACTGTTTAATTCAGTAATGTTGACTTTAGACTTTCTTCGTATTTCCCAACAGACAATTGAAGAACACCAATTTGTCTCGTCCATTTGTTCCATTGCAGATGTTGTGAAATATAAAACTGAAAGTTTTATTGCATCTAATTTTGTTTTGTTTTCTTCATGCGCTAGTACTAGTGTGTTTGCTTACATAGAACGAAATGGTACAATCATTCCTTTTTCCCATGATGAATTTGAAAACATGTACGTACATGTCAAGTCAATACTTGCATTGTAGTTTGTTCATATGACGTGAATAAAAGGTTTGGTGTGGCTTGAATGGTTTCTGAGTCTATTTCTTTTCCGATTTGTCTATTACCTACAAAGATCTCAGTCACTTCGAGTACTTTCTTGGGTTTTCAATATGTAGGAAGGGTAAAGAAGGGTAAAAGGAGTAAGGGGGTAAAGAGGGTAAAGACATAAAACCTGTGACGTCATTTCCGGTGAGAAATTCATTTTTTGACATCATTTCCGGTTTTTGACGTCATTTCCGGTTTGTGACGTCATAGATCCAATATGGCGGATCCAATATGTCGGCATTTCCGGTGTGTTGGTACGTACACCTTCTTAGGCCGGAAATGACGTTAAAAAACCGGAAATTTACGTCAAAAACCGGAAGTGACGTCATAAACCGGAAGTGACGTCATAATCCAAGATAGCGGCGGTGGTCACGTGACCGGACGTGTGCTCGTACGTACTCTTATCTTACTACTGCAAAATGTTGCAAATACCTTACATTAAAATGAATGAAACTGCAATTTTATGTTTCATGATCCATTTCTTTATAGATGTGAAATGCAATATTGATTATTACTATTATTAATTTTAATTTTATGATTCATATCCTTATGGATGTAAAATTTAAAAATATAGCATAGCTACGCGCATAGTTTGTCCAACTTCCGTTTCATAACATTTGTGATAATTTATGCCTTTAAAATAATTAAAGTAGCATCCGCCTAGGACCTTCATTTATTTATTTCTTAAATTTAAGAAATGAATGTCCTTTAAATGCTTTCATTTTTTTTCCCATTCGTGAAAGGACATCTGTGCCATGTAATGATCTTATTTATTTGTGTGATAATTTTAATTTGGCTAGATGGTCCGAACTACATTAATGAAACTGGACTCCTATATAGCCTATTATTTATTTATGTGGCACCGTTTCTATTTCAAGAATAATATGCTATCCAGACTAACTAGAGTGTGAGTGAAATTTCAATTTCAAAAAATTTTCAGTAGGGGGTGTGGGGAGGTGTAATATTAAAATCTTAGTACAATTTGTTTACCGCACAAGTTTGTATAGTACTTATAGTTTAACTGATATAAAACATTAATTTTGAATGTCCGGTAACCATCCGGTAAATATCGGAAATGTATCTTTACAAATTCCTTGGTTTTGAACTATTAGCCGCAACGAGTGCGGCAGCGCGAACTAAACGCTAAAAGTAGATTAGGCTCTTTGCGCGTAGGAAAACTAAATTTCCGCTGCGCATTCGAACTCTAAAATGGTGGTTTTAAGAATGGTTGTAACTATAGTCTTAATGCAATAGGATATTTTGCTTGTTTTATTTTAATCTGAATAATTATCAAGTTCTTTAACTGGGGAGGGGGGGATTGGGGGTGTAGTATTACTCAAAAAGTTTTCATGCAGTTATAACAATTACTTCAGGAATAGAACATGTTCCAGCTATTATCTATATGCTTGAACATCATAATCCCGTATACAATTTTACAGTGATTTCCCTCCATATTGTTCTTATGAACATGAGAGAAATTAAGGTAACAACATGTATCGCTATAGGCAAAAGTTTATACTTACAATGAACCAAATTACACGTCAATTCCATATGCATTCATAATTTTATGAATTGGGTTTTAATCTTTGTCGTTCAATTTTCTTTATTTAAGATGACACGGATAGCGACAGCGACGAAGATTAACACCGTTGCCGTTCTCGACTGCCCGCTACAAAATAAGCGGTGTGGTCGAGTTCACCGTCCTGATTTCAGGGTTGTACATAACTGTATATATTTTATTTTATTTGTTTTTACTTTTCATTTTAACTGTTGAAGGGAATGTCGTGTTTGTATGAACATAGATTTCTGAAAGTTCTTCCAAATTAAATTTTCCTATTAGTTTTTTAACTTTCTAAATGAAATCTTAAATTTTAGTCAAAATAAAATTTTCCTGTTCCTAAACTATTTTTTTCTTTACCATTTTATCATGTCTAAGTATTAAATTTATACTTCTTAAATCTGTGATCGTACAATGTTTTTATATGTACTAATTTTGATCTTTTATTTCAGGAAATGTTTTATGTATATTCAATGTTTTTATTTTATTTCTCTACTATTTTTTTCATTTAAGTTGCCATTATATTTTACTTATTTACCAGAACCCTAGAATTTGTTGTTGTTGTATATATTTATTCTATTTTGCTGTGTTTTGCAACCTTATTTTATTATATTTTTTTTTTCTGTAATCGTAATTTACCGTATCGATTTAAATTTATTCTTCGTCCAATTATTTCAGTTTTCGGTTTCCAAATAGTTTCTATGGCCAAATTTACTATTATCAATTCATTTTAATTTTCTTAAATTTTCTTAAATTTTACTCATTTACTAGGTTAAAATCTCATACTATAAGATGCGGTTACAACATGGTTAATGTGGATTTATTTTCTTATTTTATGATTGTCCATGTCTCATTTTGGTTCATATTTTGTTGCAAAATTTTCGTATAACATGCTAGTAAATATTTTGGTTACGTTACGTTATTTTATGTTCTGTGATTTACCATGTTTTATAATTACTTTCCCTGTTTGATTATGTTTTCATTATATTTTTTCTTATGTCATGTTGTAAATATTTACCGATTTTACGTATTATACGTATTTATACGTGTTTATACGTATTTACGCATTTCCCGTTTTTTTTTTCTATTTTCGTATTTTCCGTTTTGTGTATATTTCATGTTTTTTTTTCTTATTTTCAGATAATAGTAGTTTCCTAAAACAGGCTACGAGTTTCCGTCTCAAGGTTATTTTACATTACATCCTGAAACTTAATAGACTTAAGCTATTTTCATGTATTTATGCGATGTAAACACGGTTAGTGTTATACCATGTGAGAATCGTAACTGCGTAGGTGACTGGTGTAGCAATCATGCTTTGGTTTCGGAAAGGTACTACCGATTTTACTCACTAGGGTCCTCGTGTGCAGAGCGCGTAAACGCTCCTTCACGGTGACGCCATATTTTCTTTGTTCTCCGTTGGATACACAAAGACTTACACATCCTCAACGTTTGCCTCTTCCAACTGCCGACGCAGCATAATTTCTGGGTTGGCTTTACTGCTACGGGTGTTATAAGCACGTCTGCTAATTGAATTCTGTATAGAATTACGTCGTAATCTTTATAAAAGATGTTTCGCTTGTTAGAAGCGTCGATCAGATCTTCTGATGACTGATCTTAAGTCGTTTTATTATTTGGCCTGGGAATGGATTGTTTCGTTGCGCTAGGTGTTGTCGCATCCAGTAAGGTAATTGACTGCCCAACACAGCGACTGGTATCTCTATGCGAGATATCACGTCAGAAACCACTAGAAGTCGGCCTGACTTATGACGTAAGATGAATTCGTATTTTCTGAGTTGAAGTGAGATTCTTTCTAATTTAGGGGGAGGGAGAAGGCACAATAAAGATAGCAAACTGCTAAATGGTCCGTAGATTAGAAAGGCATCTTACCAAGTAAATAACAACGAAATGAATCTATACAATGTAAAATCGCTAGAATTTCCCTTGTAGTTGTTTCCTTCCATTTCACATCAGTGAAGGTTCGGGAAGTGTAGGCTAACGGATAGTTTATACCTCCGTGATACTGACTTAAACAGCCCCCGATCGCTACTCCACTAACGTCAGGTTCAAGAAAAAAAAGTTTAGAAAAATATGGGTGTTTAAGCGTTGCAGCATTTATCATAGCTGGCTTAAGTTCTTGGAATGCTCTTTCTTCATCTTCGCCCCATAGAAATTTACAGTTTTTCCTTGTTAGTCTGGACAAAATCTGTGACATTTTGGCAAATGAAGAAATGTGTCGCCTATAGAAATTTACCATACCTAAAAATGAACGGACTTGTTTACATGTCTTAGGTGTAGGGTAATGTTGCATAGCCTTTGCTTTATCGCTATCGGGTTGTTTCCTGTTTTCGTCTAACACAAAGCCTAAGAATTTGACCTTCTTACGTGCAAATTCACACTTTCCAACGCTAAGTTTTAGTCCGGAACGAGCGACTAGTTCTATTGCTCGATTCACATGACTGATGTGGGTTTTAAGATCTGGACTACTCAGGAGACAATCGTCAAGATAGACGGTACAATAGACGTCTGCAATTATTTGTTGTGCACAAAATTAAAAGTGCGCAGGCGCTGTTTTAAGACCCATTGGGAGCCTGTTAAAAAAATAGGTTTTAGAGTTAGCAGAGAAACACGTCTTAGGTTTAGCAGATTCGGCTAATTTAAGTTGGTAAAATCCGAACTTAAAGTCTAAGCGTATAAAATACTTAGCTCCACTAAGGTGAGCCATGCTTTCTGTCACAGTGGGTATTGGAACACTTACACTTTTCACGACAGAATTCAAGCCGCGTAAATCTACGACTACTCGATAACCAGTTGGCCTTCTCTTTATCATTAGATAAGGAGATAACCATCTTGATTTTCCTTTTTGGATTATTCCTACTCTCTGCATTTCGTCAATGTATTTATCCAATAATTCACGCTCGTGAAATGGAACTCAGTACATTTTAGAACTTACTGGTTGTGATTCGCCAGTATCTATAGGAACTTCGTATCCCTCGTAACATCCTAGATCAAAATCGTTTTTATAAAATGAATCTTGGTGATTTCTAAGCATCTCTAGAAATTCTCCTGTTTCCTCCTTGTTTAAATCTGGAAACGTGAACCTATGTTTTAAAATTTCCCCTTCCGTATCGAGTTTTGCCTTAGATTTTGGCTTGGGAGCGTCAGCTAGGCTACTAGCTGGCGGCTCCGATGAGCTTTCACTCGGTTTGGATTGATTTTGGGAAATCTCGATGGGACTTGAGATTTGAGATACCTCGATTGGACTTGCGGTTTGAGATTTCTCAATGGGACTTGAGGTGAGCAAATTTGAATTTGACGAAACTAAGGAAGTGTTATCCTCATACTTGATAATAGCTGTTGTGTACGTGCCTAGGATAGAACCCACTTTTAGTTCTACGTCAAATCCATTAAGATTTATGCACATGACTGGAATAATACCTGTGGGAGTTGTGTTAACAAGATTGTGAGCAAGATGTACAGGAAATTCGCTGCTATCAGGTTGAAATACTCCTGTCTGTATTTCGGGATACGGAAAATGTAAATTCCCCGTTATTCTACTCTCGCAATTTGATGGAATTATTTAGTCTTGTAACAAGGATACAGTAATGTCTATTAAATGTTGTTTAGGTGTACAATTCCATGTAGATTTAGGGTTATCATCGGTTCGTACATCTGTAACTACGTTAAGTGATGCTACGTAAATGTGATTGGGTCTATAATATTCCCTGTTTATTAGTTCCTTATTTTGGTTATAAGCAACATGAGCTAGTTCCGGTGTTGATGACATTTGAAATTTTAAATAACCTATAGTAAGATGTTATCTGGGCAATTTAATGCTAACGAATCTGATTTATTTGACATGAAATCGTATCCCAATAGCACTGAAATGTTACCAAATGAACCATCAGGAACGATAATAAATTCTTGATTTCTAGAAAATTCACACTTTTCTATAGTTGTTGCTATTTTCCTATTGGTTTTAATCTAACGATTTCCGTCCCCTACCAGATTGACTGGTCTGGTCATTGGAATTAATTGGCATAAGCATGCGTTGCGCTGCTGTGTTCGTAATTAAAGAAAGTGAAGAACCTGTGTCTAATAAACAGATTTCTGGTCTCTTACCAACGTCGAACACTAAGTGTGGATGTAAATATTTAACCTTAGTTTTATTTAAAACCGTGTTCACTTGAACATCATCAGCGTTAGGCGCTGTTTGCTCCGAGTCAAGCGATGCTTCTCCTTGCTGCTCTGACTCGCGGCTAGTATCAACTTCGGATGCTAGATAGTGCTGCTTGTACCATCTGTTGCCCGGTTAAGCAGAAATGCTCGTAAGCAAGTTTCCTCGCTCTTCCAACGATGAGTGTTTCGCTAGTGATGCATTTGGGTCGGCAACATTTTTGCTATCCCAAAACGTTAAGCAGATTGTGGGTTCAAATGTTCCTACAACGGTTGGAACTCTAATTTTCCAATCTTTTTGCGTTGTTGGTGAAATACCAATAGAAGTGCCCAAAGGCATTTTAACTTCGTTTTTATAGAATGAATCATCCATATGTTTGAACTGAACTGTGCATTCGTTACCTAATATCGCAATAACTATCGACTTTTTAATATCGACTGGGTTTAATTCTGAACGAAAATTTATAGAATCTAAACCATCTTCGAATAGATTACTATTACTGAGTCACAAGTTAAATAGTATTTATTGTTAACTGTGTTTAAAGCATTTGTAAATTCGTTTACGAGATTTTTGTTACTGTATATAGACCTCGCAACATATTTTGACGGAAGTTTACCAAAACAGGACGCTAAGCGTGGTAAAGCTGACGTGCGATCTGGCAAACCAAGTTTTTGCTGGTGACATTCGACATTAGAGTACAAATTAAGCATTAATTTATTTGCGTCTTCGTCTGAAAATAGTAGAACACATTTTACTTTTAAAGAGTGAGTACTATTTACCTCGTTAGTTAGATTAACAGGAGTTTGAGCTTGAACTGAGCTGACGTGTGGCTTTTGACCGTCATTATTGCTCTGTTCTGATTGATTTAAGTTTAGTTCTGAATCCCTTTTTACATTCAAACTACTAACTCGTTTTTTGAATTGCAACCGTTTTAGTCATTTTTTTCGTTCATGTCTGTAGCGTGTTGAGGACACGGTTTTGGTTGTTGTTATTTTGCCGTTGCTGATTTTGATTTTGAGTTTGATTTTTATTTCTATTTTGGTTTTGGTTCTCACTGTAATTATTACCGGTATTTTGATTTTGTTGCCCGTTATTGTAACCATTGTTACCATTATTGCTAGTGTTAGCTTGAAACGAGTAAGGATTATTTTTCTTGTTGAACTGGATACAATCCTTACTGTCGAAACCAGAAAAATAATCTCCGCGTTTACCTCGGTTATTTCCCCTGTATCGGTTTCCTCCGCAACCGTTTTTGTTGTTAGATTTATTTGTTGGAAATCCTCCTTCCTGTTTAACCTTATACCAATGTTGTCGTGCTTGTTGTAAATTTTCGTCTTTAGTACGACATTCTCGTTTTACGTGGCCTGGGGCTAAACAACGGTAGCACGTTTTGACTTGGTTTACATTTGTGTTTACGGTACCAACTTTAGCTTCAACAGTTTTAGCTTTAGCGTTACTAAGCTTAGTCATACCTTTCTCTAATGAATTCATTTTATCTAGCATTGTGCCAAAAGCAAGGTTGTTAACTTCCGTATTTGAAATTCGTTTAGAACCTGATTTATCTGAGTTACGATCGTCTTCATCGCCTTGGAATCCGGCTAAAATTGAACGTTTATAGATGGCTGAGTAATAAGTATCCCTAAATGTGGTCTGCATTTGTGATGTCACATGAACTTCGATTATCCGTGGCATAGCGTGAAGAAATACTGAACGCATTCCGTCATCCTTAACTAATTGTTTGAAAGCTCGCTGTAATTCCGAGTCTCTGAAGGGTTAACTCTCCAAAGTTGTGAAGCCATTTTCTCTAGCCTGGCAGCGAAAAGTTTAATAGTTTCTTCCTTTTTTGAGTCGCACCGGGTGAAACAAAGTTGGGGTGACGATTTCACCTCCGCAACTAAATCTATCGATTAAAAATCTCTTTAAAGCCGTCCCAATTTCGGGAAGTCGCTATATGCGGATTTGTGGCTTAATAAATTGCAACTGGACCGTTTACTACATGCAACCGAAACTAGTTCTAAATCTTGTAGTGAAGGATCTAACGTGCGCAAATTTTCGACCATTAATGCGAAAGCGAAAATGTCTAATGAGTCATCCCCTGCAAAAGGTAATATTGCTTTCTTGACTGAACGTAAATCTTCCCAAAGTCTAGACTTATTTTGATTTGATTCGGTTATAGTTTTAAGTACTTCTAAATGATTATCATTTACTGCCTTAAGGTTATCGCTGTTTGATTGTAAACATACTGCTAAAGTATGATCCAAAATCTTTTGAAGGTGAGTTTCGTCCATCATATTACCCTGTTGTCCGCTACTATGATTTGTAGTTAAAGTCAGCGGCATTTGATTTCCATTTGAAATATGGGAATTTATTACTACATTTGGGGTAATGGGAACATGGGAATGATTCGGTATTTGCGAATTTATTGGCACTTGAATGTTAAGCGGTGTTTGAGTGCTTGTTTGTATTTGCAAGTTAGGCATAGTTGGTGTCAAGTTCGGTGTTATACGATTATGCTGTGGCGTTACTAAATTTAACAGCACGGTTTGGGTTAGAGACATAGTTTGATTTAGTGGCAAGTTATAGCTTAATAACTCATTTTGGTTTGTGTGCACCTGATTATTAGGTGGCACTTGATTATTTAGCGGTGAGTACTAAGTGGTACTTCAGAATTCAAGGGTACCTGAGTTGTACGTGATGTACGTGTATTTTGTGGAAACCTAGATCTAACCCGATCTCTAACGTTATCGTTATTTTGAGTAGAGCTATTAGCTGAACGAGATTGAACTTATTTGGGATGAGGCAAATTTATTGCGTCATCGATCTCGTCGATGGTATCAGAATACTCTGATTTTGTATCCGATTCGTTTTGAGTAGTATTAGTATTGTCTAAATTAGTCGTGCTGACTGAAGCGTCTGTGAACTCCACAAAATCTTGGCGATGTACGGGTTTTCTAATTTGTCTGCCTCTTAAGAGACTTGAACTGTGCCTCTAGCACGATTACTTCTAGTTCTAGGCATTATTTAACTAGATTTTAAGCAAGTATTTAACTTAAGGTAGATTTAAACTTATTTGTAACACAAGTCTTAAGTTTCAACCACTTTGAAAATTATATACAATTTTCTACAAATTTGCACCGAAATGATGAATTTTCCCGTAAAATTGGAAAATAATGATTTTTACCCCAAATTTTATCACCTGAAGTCGGCAATAATTTGACGGTGGTTATTTTAAGAGTAACCAAGACCAGTTTCACAGAAAATTAGCACTGTAGTGACTAATAAACATCAATTTAGGCCTATAAGTATTATCCAAAATAACTGAAATTTCCTCTTATTGTGGAAAATTTAAAGGAAATACTCTTTAAATGCACACAAGATAATACACTTGAATATATTTCAAAGCATTGAATATGTCAACCAACTATATTCACTCCAAACAAAAACGTCAAGTGTGCCATAAAAAGTTTCATTTTACTTGTTAAAATGTACACGGATAAAAATTGGTGATTTTTAATTGAAATAATCAGATGTACAATTCGGAAAATTGCATCTGCTTAAGTCCTGTTGTGATTTACGTAACGTCTATGATTGGTAAAGCACAACAGCACTTAAACAGATGCAATTTTCTGAATTGTACATTTGATTATTTCAATTAAAAATCACCAATTTTTATCCATGTACATTTGAACAAGTAAAATGAAACTTCAATCACATAACTCCTTTTTTTACGGCACACTTGACTTTTTTTTTTAATCCGTGTACCTTTTTTACAGCTATGGTGTCGCGCTATAAAGGTTTATGCATGCAGTAGATTGTTGCATGCACGAAGAATGGATCTGGAGTTTGCTGAGTGGCATTGTTCCCTAAATACAATGGTTAAAACAATGTAAAACAATCAAAATGATCGTTTAGGGTCCCGTAACTTTGGAATGGATGGACCAATTGAAATAGTGGTCCCCGTAAGGTTGAAGCCCAAGAAAATTTCTGGCTCAGATCATGTTTCAGATTTTACGTAGGTGCTGTAGTTTTTTCTGAAACCGTGTCAGCCAAGAACAAGAACAAGAACCAGAACAAGAACAACAACAAGTGAACAGTTTTCAAATTTACGTGTGGCTCCCTACGTTTACTGTTGCACGGAATTGCATAAAAGTTGATGTAAAGTTTGGAAAAGTTGCTATGTACTATCTGGCCAAGTTTGTCAAAATATATTGAATAGAAACGGAGAAATTAATAGTTTTAGTTTTTCTGGAGAGAGGACTTCAATCATATATATACAATAAAAATTGCAAGATATCAGCAAAATCAACAATGTTATTTTCCAACAAAGTTCAACTAGCACTACTGTTCATAAATAGACTACTAAATTTTTTCGTACTTTTGAGTGTTAAAATCTTGTTTACAAACAAACCAACTATCGTTGTTGACTAATCGGAAAATCACGCTAAAATTCATCTTTTCAAAGACTGTGAAGTGCGGAAAATGGCAATATTTCCTATAAAATACAACTGAATGCTCTTAAAATTATTAGTATTATTTTTCTTTCCGGGGGATTGAAGGGAATTGAATCACACTTATGATACCATTGTAATGTTCTATTCCAGTGACCATTTGACCAGAATAAACATTATTATCTAAGATGGCATAAGGGCAATCAATTGTATAAAACGCAAATTATGCATTAAATAGGTAGTCTAAATAATAAGCAATCATTCATCTAATACTGGGCCTTTAATCGACACTTCGGCGTACACAATATTGACCCCCACAATACGCCAATTAAATCAATGACAAATTGTTATAATTGGATGTATCGAATTACAATTATTCGGCAATGAGTCGAACGAATGGCATTACGTCTCAGGGCGAGCGGAAAACCTAATCATTATAATATTCTCTAAATTTAATTAAGGAATCTCGGGTTAATTTAGTAGCGTACGTATTGTTACTAGTTAAGCTAAACAGTCATAGCTATTGCTATTGAATCAGAATACTTAGCTCTATTATAGAAGTTTGAGTGAGGCTATCTGCACTCGGCTTTAGCTCGGCGGCAAAGCCCTGTCACCAACTGCGGCACGGCTTCTGCCCTGGCGTACTTCGAATCGGGACCTCCGGAATATGACTGGCATGAACTAGTTAAACAACTGTTGAGCGGCTGATGATCGACTGACATCATGCATTCCGAGGTTCGGTCTAAGTACTGTAGCGTTATCACCCATGATCGATACGTTGTAGTATTGATTTATTATTGTAATGCTAAATATAGTAACATTCGGACAGCTTGGGCCCTTATCGCCAAATGGGACCTCTACGCATGTCAATCATTCCATTGTTGCTTTCGGGTTCATTAATTGTTCCCCGTATTCGGCGCTTTGAAGTTATATGCCGCTATAATTAACTGTCCCGTGTGGGAGTGATTTATTGTTATTCCTTGAAGTGATCGATCACGCGCGATGATCTTATAGTAATTAAATCTACTTTTAGAAAGTCATTTAGGTTCTACAAAACTGTCGTAAATATTGTCAACTGGTAATACCATCCTTTAAACTTTAACAATAGGTGTAATTACACTTGTTCAGGTTACAAATGATCTTGCCGCCTCTCGGTCGTCTTTGGAGAGGACTCCCAATTATATTTACTATCTGGAGTCGTTTTGATCTATTCGAATAAATATTCGGCTCATCCATTTAATAAATGTATGATATGCAAATATGTATCTAATTAATTAGTTGCATTGTTTCTGTTATGAATATTAATTAAGCCATTAAATATTTCCTTCAGTGGGTGGGAATTTTGTTTTTTAATGCACACTACTAGAAATAACTACTGCAACGAATGAATGCATGTAGGTTTTGAGGGGGTCAGGCAAGCTGTCTGCTTCGAGCTAGCAGTTCTTGTGTCTAATCGTTTGGAAAACACGGTAATTAAAAAGCTGAAATTTTTTCTTCTGCAAGCTCGGAATTCTGGGGCCCTCATTTGAGCAGGGCCCCCGCCTTGCGGGGTCTGCTGGGGCTACACCTACGGCCCTGATTGAGGAATCCACCTCCCCCATACTGCAGCCTTGTCTACGGTAGGATTTTTTTTATTTCACCCAGTTTACTGCTTACATCTTTCAAAATGCTTAGGTTTTTTTTATAGCCTATTTCAGATATGTGCATCCCCGGAAAATTGAAGAAATGCATAACATTTATAAGCCATTTTCATTAACCCATTCAGTGCCAGGACGTAGGCCCAAACAACTAATAACTAAGACTATACGTATAAACTCCATGTAATCGTATATTGTAAATATTTTATTGACCATTATTCATTTTCAATTTGTAATTTGACTAATTTTATTTACTATTTATTTACTATGTTTAACTTTGAATTATAAGTCCTGGTGCTAGCGCATGCCATTCCACATGGACTTCGTGGCTTACACTTGTACATGTAATAAACACATTAATTATTAATAATATTATCGTTTACTAGGAAGCATACAATTCGTCGAATGATTGTTTTCGTGATACTGGGGCTTTAAACAATGTAATTAAACAATGCCACTCTTTGGCGTCAACAATGGAGAATTCATTCCGCCTTCAGTGACGTACGTTCTTATATACAACAATGAAAAAGTTTGCATTGTTGTCGAGCTTTAGCCAATCAATATTTTTTTATCTTGATTTAAATATTTTTTCTAATTAAACTTTATGTACTATATTTGTTTTGTCGTCGTTATTCTGTTTATACATGTTATACAGGCATCACATAAATTTTTCCTGGCGTGAACAATGCATTTATTCGGTATTTTTTGGACAAAACACGCAGGATCGACAGCTATCCATAACTCAAAACAATGCTATTTTAGTAGTATGGCTTATTGTAGAGTGTAGTACTACGTTACACGTAGTATGGTACTAGTGGTTTATTCGGTAACACATTTGAGTCCTGGGGGGGGGTGGAGCGTGCATCTAGGGGCTATAAGCCGTGTCTGCAGCAGCCCTCAGACCCCTTGGCCGATAGCTGTAGATGTCCGTGGGTTGTACGGGATAGTTGAGCCGTATCTCGGGCGGCCAATAGGTAGTTGGAAAGAGCCGCGGTTACGCTACTTACCCCCTTGACCCTTTCTGGCATGTGTGTTTGTGTGCATGCATGGGTAAAAGTGATAGAAAGGAGATGTTTTTACTTATGAAGTTTTAATAAAATCTAGAAGCGGGTGTATACGTACATATTACAGATGTGAATAGACAGTGGTTTTTAAAAAAAAAAACCGAAAAAGTAATAGGAGAAGTGGATTTACAAGCCAGATTGGGGGGTCTTCAAGCATCCTCGAGAAAGAGATGTAAAGGGTAAGAAATTAAAACTATAAAAATACTAGAATATAAAACATCAAAAAGTCAGAAGTGTATATATTGGAGGTTACCTTAAGTATAGGCGTTGACTGTAGTATGGAACCTATTTTTCTGCCTGTTAGAAAGTGAAACAAGGTGACATACAAAATACCACCTGATAGAAGCATCCTCATCTAGTCTTCAGTAGTTTTGTGTAGGGTAGTGTAGGGTAGGATAGGATAGGATAAAGTAGGGTGGTGTAGGGAAGATCCTTGGCTGAAGAAAAAAAAACGAGATTAGATGCGTAAGAAAGTGTAAACAATATAGGCTATAACGGAGCGGCACCAGGCGGAATAGTCATGTACGTCGAAGATGGAACGTAGTGTGACTGAGACAGCAGGACGTGGATGGAGGCTGGTGTGGAGCGGAGTGATAAAAGCTAGGAAAATTAAAAACTAGAAATCCACTGGCAGTTCTCTGAAGGGAGAACCGACGGCTTAAGGGATCCCCGGGAGCTTCTGGCGGGAGGGGATAAGCCACAATAAACGCAAAAAAACCAAACGAGACATGTAAAGTAATGCTATCGAAAGGCCATATTGCGCGTCTACGGTCTAGCTACCATGTGGAAGGGGGCGTCATCGGAGCGAATCGTAAGACCTAAAAAAAAAGACAAAGTGTAATACGGCTCTTTCCGATAGCGCACTCTTTCAGACGTCACCCGGTCGATACCGCCAGGATGCCCGTAATCTGCTGCAACACGTAAGGGATATGTCATCCATTGACGTGTCGTGTTCATCACCCAAATTTTGAATGCTCAAACGCTAGCCGTTCGAGGGGTCCAACGGTTTTTCGTCGGTTCTAATTGCATGACAAAGATGCCGCATAGTCGAAAACAATATTATGTTCGTCGCCTAGGTTTCGAGTAGAAAAATGGTGTTTGATTAGTGTAGTCGTTAATAAAGGATATGGCCGAAAAAGAACAGTTATGGACAAGGAATGAAACAAAATAAACAAAGACGAACACAGAGCTACTAAATCCAAACCCCACGCAGACATGTGAAGTGGCATTTGTTCTGTAAAATAAAATACAGGTTGAAGACCCTACTAACAAAAAAAATAATAACTAGTGAAATATAAAATCGAGTTTAGGACTCCTAACAGAAAAGGCCGAGTTTAAAACTCCTAATGTGAAATAGTTATTCTACAACATGGAAAAAACTAATACAATGTGGGTTGAAGACCCCTACTAGGAAAAACAATGATGAACAAAATACGTAATTGAGTTTAGGACGCCTACAAATAGCTATTCTACAACATGAAAAAAAACCAACACCGCAAGAAATAGTAGGTTAAGACCCCAAGCAATCACACATCGTAAAACAAAACAAATTGTAAGACCTGTACATTTCATTTCAGAGGGTTTAAGACCCCTAGCAATCATACATCGTAAAAACGTTTAAGACCTGAACATTTTCATTTAAGAGGGTTTAAGACCCCTTGCAAAAAAAAACCAGCAGCAACACAATTTTCTTTATCTCTCTCCCATCCGCACAGTCAATTATAACAGCGGCTTAGAGCACTGAATGCACTCTTTATTCTCGAAAGGCGTAGACGTAATAATTTTGAAATGCTTTTTTACGAAGCGAACGACGCGGCGGTCGTTAAAGTCGTCATGGGATGAAAATGTTGTTGGATACGAGTCATTGGGAGACCATTAGCTCTATGGTACAGAAAATAAAGGCATTACTGGCTGCATACCGTACTACATGGTTCTTGGTAAGTGTGTAGATTATAATGTTTGAAGGTAGAATTTCTACTGAGGAAACGCAGGATGTGTATGCTTTTAGGCTTCAGACCATAGCTCTCAAAGTAGTCAACGGACGCCTTGAGGTGATCGAAATAGATGGCTACCCAGTGACTCCCTGGTTTGGAAGAAGGGTCCAAATTAACGATATACGCCGAATGGGTGGCTGTTCTAGGCAGTTGATCGGAAGCGTACACATCCCCGAATAAAGGCCCGAGCTTCTTGTGACTGCTAGCTGCGGCGCGCAATTGATCAGTTTGCATTGTTTTAGTGTTCGTAAAGAATGTTTCTAGATTGATCAATTTCAAGCACGGATTGATGCACTATGTAAAGCACTAAATTGATAGTTTCCGTAAGGGCTTTTTTGAAACTAATGTCGATACGTAGAGATCCTTGACGAATAAGGTTGTAGTGACACTCTCCTTGGCTTTTATCGGAAGTCAAGGCAAAGGCGGACAACGCATTGCCTTCTGGATAATCGCCATATGTGATGGGTGAAGGCGAGCCCGAAACCAGTTTGTTGGTATCTTGAAAAAGCGAGTGACAATTCCGAACGTATAAAGAATTCGTGTAGTTCGGTTTGTAAGAAATAGAGGGAATAGTTTTTCCATCGGCTTGCAAAACGAGATAATTCTTGGTATAACTACCGTTGTAGGTGCCATTCAAAACCAGGCCGAGAAGACATGTTTCCTAGGATGGCATTGTCGAGGTTTCCTTGTAGACAACCTTGAGGTACGGTAAAAGTCTTAATTTCCACACGCCGGATGGGGTACTTTGTGGAACCGTCTTTTAAAGCCTGGCTTAACCTGACCAACACTGCCGGCGATGGTGTGACGCGGCGGACGAACAAGGTTGCCTTAGTGATGTTTACGTGGTAGCTCGGGTTGGTCTTGGAGCTCATTACAATCGCATTGTGAAAAAAGGGAATTCAGAAGCAGATTTACAAGGCAGACCTTTTCAGTGTCTGTTAAAGCCGTCGATACGCCTTTGACTGCATTACATTGTACGTGTAAAAAAGACTGACTCAAATCCAAGAGACAGTCGGCAGCTCCAGGAACCACGAATTCGATAAAAGCGCTGTCGCTTAATGTGGCTAAAGGATGATATTCGACTAATGTGTCGTCATTTACGGTCACTTGTATGGGAGGTGTCGTAAAGAGCTCCAGTTCATCCTTGGTGCAGGGGACCGAATCTCTCTTTGGTTTCAGTGACATGATGACGTGAAATGAAAGGAGACATAGTACGGTATGGGCCTATATACTTTCTGTTTTATTTTAATCGAAAAAGTCTGCCTTTCTTCTAGGCTCGCTTCTTCTTTTTTTGGAAGGTTGTAGTTTTTTCTTTCCACTTCCGGACTGGCAACATTTCCTCTTCCTTTTTGTTTGCGACCCGTTCCCACTTGACCGCTCGTAGCAGCTGCTACGGCATCGCTTTTAGCGGCCCGCCATCTCGTTCGAGCAGCTTCTTTAATGGGTTGCCCAGACTCTACGTCATCCAGCATCTTCGTTCCGGATCTTAGGGCATATCGCCCAATCCCCATTAAACCTCTTTTAAGAAAAGGGACGGCTGACCGAAAGATACCGCTCAAGAAATCCCCGAACCCAGCCCCTCTTTGTATTTGGGGTCACGCAAAATAAGGGGCCCCTCCCCTCTGGCCAGGGCAATAGTGTTGCATGCATACGCAAGGATCTAATCCGTGGTAAGGGGTTCACATAATTTTTTTTCTAAGGACGACGTCTAAAGTGTAGTGTCAGGCAAACTTCTCCCGAGTTAAATGAAATGGCTATCCCCATGTCCGACATTATATAGACCCTAATGGTCTCGAAATTAAGACGCGCGAGTGGTTTGTCGTAAGGTTTAGTAAATATTATGTTTGTCATATGCCCTTCTCCGATTTTAACCACTCGCAACATGGGAGCCAGAACGTCCCCAACTAGAGTCTCCGCCACTATGTCACTGTAAATATAAAGTGAATCGAACCCTCCGACCAAGTTAAGTTTTATTTGTGATGCAATTGCTTTATGAAAAAAGTGCTCGGCTCTAAATCCTATTCTACTCGACAGAGCCTTGTTGAGACTCACGCTTAGTACTTCCAGAGGAGTAGCCTCTTTATCCGCCGATAAAAGGATGGAATGGAACCATATGGACATTACATCTTCGACTTCCGCGTATTCGAACTTGGGATATTTAACGGCGCGTACTCTTTCTCTCATGACCTTGTTCTATGCATTCGCGAAGAACCATCGTTGAATTGTTGGAGAATACTTTCAGTCGTAGCCCTAGTATGGGCCTTTACATCGTCGTAATAACTCTCGTTCAACGACCTATCCGATCTGTCCCAACCTAAAAACCTAGCGAGACTATAGGACAAACACAGAGTAGCATGTGGAGGTAGTTTATGTTCAATTTCAACGCGTTTACTTACTTAATCATAACAGAAAGTGATGGAAGGCATTCCCATCTGATTTGCAATAGTCTTATTTAAAAAAGTCAAAACTTTATCTATTTAGTAGGTGAAAAACACAAAATACTTATTGAAAAATAAATTCAGCTCAGGTTCCACAGTCAGTGTGGTTTCCCCACCCACCGCTTTATGGTGATTAAGAATCTCGAGTTTAGTGGGTTCTGGTATATCGAATTCTTGGTAATTGTACCTGGGAAATTTAACGTAAGTACGGGTTCCACATTTTAGAGTCAGTCCACTATCGGCTGGCACATTAGCCCAGTTCCTCGAGGATTGAAATTTGGCCAGTCCGACCTCCCAACAGCTAGCGGAAAGATTCATTCTTTGAGCCAATTTCATAGTGTAATCGTTAAGTGAATTTGTAGGAAAAAGATCTAAGCTAGCATTCGCGGGTAAAGTCATGTAGGAACTGTCGGTCTCCATTTTTTACAATTTTTACAAATCCTTAGCCAGGATCCACTGGTTGTGACTTTAACCGTACCCCTCGAAAGACACTAGATACTTTTTGTTGCATCCGACACCTTTGATTCTCAACACCTTGTCTACGCGATGATAGACTCCGTTTAAGCACTTTACCTGCTTCGAATAAATAAAAGCGGCCTTTAATTTCTTTCCCGTTATAGTCTTTAAGCCTGACAGTAACTTGACCCAAAGAGCCGCGAGGAACCAAAACGTTAGTTACGAAAAATATTTCTCGCGACCACAAACCTCTGTAAGCTTTATCAAATTTCCCTTTCGGTATAAAGATGCGTACTTTATCGCCTACCTTTAAAAGAACCTTTATTTTTTTTGTCTACGTTTAGTCAAAGACCGCCCTAGTTGCTTTGAATCGTCACCGAACAATTTACGCCACAATTGCGTATGATTTTTTTAAGTGACGTCATCGGGTGCCATGCCAGTGACGGAATGGCGGGTCTTGTTGTAAGAATCAACAATTTTTTGATTGACCGGCACATATTCGTAAGTGTCTTTAGATAAAGAGAAACGATGCAATCTGGATTTAAGTTCTCTTTGCCATCTTTCTATCTTACAATTTTTTATATCCTCATTTTCGGTAGTAAAAAAATTAATGCCTTCTTCCTTAAAATAATTCTGGACAACTATCGCTCTGAATTCCATTCCTTTGTCGCTGCTGACATTTATTACTGTATGGTCCATGCGTTTAAATATTTTCTTAAACCTGTCGACCATTTCTTGCCCTGTTTTAGTACGCAACACTTCCACCCAAGCTTTACGACTCAGTCCGTCCAAACAAGTTAAAATGAACCTATACGGTTTATTGTACGATCTTAAAGATATCACGTCCGATAAATCGGATTCTAAGAAACTCCCCAACACACCCACTACGATTTTATTCCTTTTAAATTTATACCTCGTAGGTTTGGTTATAGTGTATACATCCTGACGTAAAAGCCAGTCTTTAATGTCGGATAAAGTATAAGATTTACCATCCTTTCGAGACTGCGAATGTAACTTGGTCGCCGACGCAAAACTAGTTGCCTCGCCTAAGCTGTCGTGATACAGCTTAGTTAAATAAGCGTCCGTCTTTTTTTTTTTAAATCACTCGAAGAAATCCCAGTCTGGGTCAGTTGCTTTCTCCGCCTGTTGCCCCGTTGCTTAGCAACGCGCGGTAGGCTAGTTCTCTCTCTTTCCAATATATCCTCCTTCCTTCTCTCTTCTTTCTTTTTATGTTTAGGAGGTGTGCCCGCGAGTGTTAGGGTTGGGGGGGGGGCCGGGTGATGGCGGCAGGAGAAGGGAATGCTTTTTTGTTGAAGTAGGACTGGTTGTTGCAGAGGGAACGGCATCTGCCGACAATCTGAACTGATCGATGAATTGATCTCTCTGTTGCTCGAGCTGGCCTATATATTTCGCCTTAAAATCTAGGGGAAGATGTTTGGTTTTTAAAAGAGCGTCTATTCGGGCTTGAATTTTGGTCAATTTATTATATAACCGAATAATATTTATTATATAGAGGAATCCGTGGGGATGACTGCTGGCCACCGGTGCAGAAGCTGTTGTTGTTGTTGTTGTTGTTGTTGGGCTATAATTTTTATAAACGTCTTTGGGGACTAGATACATTCTATTGAGTAAAGAACTCATTATTTATTACCTCCGAATATACTGCCTAGAACCGAAAGGGCTGTAAGAATGAGCCAAGGTAGTATTAATCCACCTTTTTGCACCAAAACTGTCTTTCTGGATTTGAGCAAAGCTCGGCGGTTCCCCAAAAGCCGGATTTGCTGCTTATATTTTTTCAATTTACAACGAGTAGAAGGCGATACTTTAGGTTTGTTATTCAAAAGGTTCAAGGCAATTTCTGAAATACAGTTCGCTTGCGGCTTGTCGGCTTGACGCAATAAATTCTTGCGTTGTTGATTGCTAAGTTTACATAACGCTTCTAGGAGCAGCCTGTGCTTCCTGACGTTCTTCATCGAGAACTTCACGTCGAATAAACTAAAGTAGTTTCGCTGGGAATATATGGGTTCGTAGCCGAGTCGCGTCGTTGGATTTAGAGTGCATTTCGACCAGTAAATATCCGAATCTCTGCCTGTTGATGGTGTCGTCGTAAGCGCCCATGAACTGTTTAGTTTTGGACGGGTAGGCCAGCGACGCGAAGGTCATTATTTGTCTTTTATCTTTCAAATTTCTCAACAGTACTAGATATTGAGCGTTTAAAGCGATGTCGTGCTGGATGCACCCCTGAGAGAATAAATTCTGAGTCAAATAAAAAATTGAAAAGTTATTGTGGTGGCCGTGTCTAGTGAACAGTTAGGCGATATTGACGCTAGATGTAGCCACAGCCGCCATTAAATCGTCTGAAAGTAATAATTTATGAATATTAGGATCGTACCTAATGATATCCGTGGGCAAACCTCTATGAAATTTAATTTTATCTTTATATCTGTCCGTCCAGCTCTGGTAACTAGAAAAATAGTGGCAAGTGTGGCAACGGCCATTGGTCGGTGGGCCAACTGGCTGGGGGGCCACTTGAGTCAAGCTTTTTTTTTACGTTTTATGGTAGTAAAAAAAATTACTACTCCCTTTTTGGTGGGAAAAGGTTTTGCCCTTTTGTTATGAAAAAAACTTTTCTTGTACGAAAGTGGGGGTCGGCTGGGGGAAGATAATTGTTGGTCTTATAACGCCGAAACTCGTCGCATTCGTTTCTAATACTTCGCCTGTAAAACAAGAGTCTGGTTAGCGAGCTAGCAAGCAGCAGAACGATTATCGGTCCACCCTCTGACACACACACAGACATAAAATGGATTATATCGCAGATATACTACATCGTTCTCATCAAACTGTTTTAAATTTACCCACGTCGGGCATACACCGTAACCCTAAAGCCACGCCCACGCGGCTCGTTCACGACTATTCTGGTGCAAAGCAAGGGGCTGCTGACTCTGCTTGGCTAACTGGCAGGCATGGGTCGGCGCGACGCCAGTAGGCCGAGGGGGGATAGATATTACCTAAGATCCCGGGAGCTAGTCGATTTCGTGGACGCTTTTCTCCAACACACTTCAAGTTCTTTTGGACAAAACTGAATAAAAGGTTTCGCCATTATTTCACCGTTCGACGCTCCAATTTTTTTTTAACTCGATCATGTTGTTGCTTTAAAATGTGGAGTTTTTGGCAATAATACCTGTAGGCCTAGTCGTTTGGAATAAAACTGAGAAAAGGATTTCTCAATTTTCACATTTTGATAGTCCATTCAAAAAATAAAATTCTGCCTTCGGCAGCTGGCCCTACTCCTTCTGCCCATACTTAAACATAGCAGTTCATCGTCAATCATTACAGCTTAAAAGTACAAAATGCCAACCCCTAATCGTCAATGGCTAGACGTGGGATTGTTTATATAATTCTAAACTGAACTCAGTTTAATTTAATTTGGAAAGAAAATGTCTGAAAAAACACGATGTAGTCACAATTAAGTTTTTACGAAACCTGCCATCCTGAAGAACGACTAAGAAAAATCACCAAAATTTGCTCTGTTACGCTATTTTAGTGCTCGCTGGAGGCCAGAAACAGGTACTTAAATAGCGTAAAATGCTTCAGCTTCCGTGGCTCCGGACCCCACTGGGGGAGCTCACAGCACTCCCCCAGATCCCCTAGCTGAGTTTTGCGGAGCCGTAGCGACAGCCCCCCCCCCCCCCAGTAGTGCCCCCTTGCAGATCTGAGATCTGCGCCTTTTGGTTGCCAGTCAGCCTCTGCAAACTATACTTGCAATATTGGTACTAATAGCTTCAAAACCTTGTAAACGCTCGTATCATGGGGGTCTGAGAAGCTGAGGCTTTTTTTAAAGAATGTTGACTGTGAAAGTGTCATTTTGAGATTCAAAAATGACTTTTTCTTCCAGTTTGGTCAGTGTTTTTTCGTGACGCGACACGGGGCACACCACACTTTTCGAATCACCCCGCAGGCCTCTCAATTTAGACAGGATTTTACTGATACGTAATATAACAACACTACTTCCTTTTTTTTTGAGTTTTTGTTTTAGCTCTCTGACTCAAAGCTAAATGCATACGGTTTATGATACTTCTAAACAAAACAAAACAAAAAAACAGCTGCAGAAACAACGTGAAAGTTGTAAAAATAGTATGCATGCATGCATTACTGTTTTGACGTAAAGTGTTGCTAAAGGAAAAAGTTGCGTAAGAACCATTTACACGAGCTACTTTTGATAAACCATTTCGACTAATGTACATCCGGTAGAACTTTTTAAATGAACAAAATACGAATAAATAATTTGCTTCAAAATTATGTGTAAAACGGCTTCAGGCCACGTGGGAAACCATTATTTTCTTTTATTGGTTGGTGTGGGGGGGGGATTCAGGGCCGTGTGAAGGGAAACCGTTATCAAACGTGAAGTAAAAAAGTTAGAAAAATGTAGGAATTTGCTGCAGAAGATTGGACAGTTTTTGTGTACCATTTGTTTTGTGAAACTTGGAATAGGGAGCCATTTTTTGGGCCGGGCCGGTGTGCTAAGTTGCTGACAGTCCGCCCCTGCTGAAAATATTGTAAAGGGAGCCCGGCTTCCAAAAATCGATGGTTAGGAGACCCAGAACCAACCATCAAAAACTTGTGGTTTTCGTAACTTTTTTTTTCTTCAATCGGCCAAATAGGCCTATTTGCCTTCTTCAAACTTAAAATTGGTGTATCTCCTCCAAAACTGGATCAATTCGATCGGGGTTTCGACCATTTAATAGATCTATTAATTACCTAACTTTCTGCGGGAATAGACAAATTTTTATGCCTCCCATTAAAATTTTATTCATGAAAACGTTTTCGCTAAAATCGACCGCCAGCGCAAGCGCTTTGCCGATTGCCCAGTTTCTACAACTTTGTAATTACAACGCATGTAAAAATTGTATATTACCTTGATTTCTATTTGGCATAAAGTCACAGATTAGTTGTGTTTTAGGGGGCACATAAAGCATCAACATAGTATGCTTTATTTATTCATGTCTTGAAATATTTCTGCTGCGTGCTTACGATGTTTATTTGTTGTGGCTCAGGCCTGGTTACAATTCTTAGCTATAAAGATCTCGACCACTTAGCTTACCTGCTTCAAAGTATTAATGTGGGGGAAACTTATAATTAACCTTTATTTTTCGTAACTAACAGTTGATTCTTGCATAAAAATAAAATCGGCATTTAATGCTCACTTTTGCAACACGCGATCTACCTCCGGGCAAACGATGTAATTCTTGTACATTTATTTTTATTATTTTTAATAATGCATTCTACAACAATCCCGACTGGCATACCAAAGCAATAATGGAGACATTGTTATGATTGTTGAGGTTGGGTTTTGACTGTAGAAATCATTCTGCACGAGCTTTGGTTGATTAGTAATGAGTTTTAAGGACCGTACACACCACAACGTCACCGTCTCCGTTCTCCAGCTCCGTCTCCGGCAAAGCAACGCTCAAAAACGGAGACCACTGCCACACCTGTCCACCAAGAACGCTTGCTGACCACTTTATTCTATCTCCCCCAAGTAAAAGGAATGTAATCGTCCGAATGCAAAACTGTAGGTACGCATTGAATTGGGGGTCATTCGTGCCACTAAAACCAATTTGGGCGAATGCTTGTATTGCTACCAGTTATGTACACTTGATTTTAGAATTATTCTTTTCAATTTTCGGTAGTTTTCGATGGTCTGATATGGAGCCGCCATCTTTGTCTCCAGCGTTGAGAGAAAGACACGTGTGGCGCTAAGCATTTTGATTGGCTGACGGACAACTCCACCGGTCCGTCAACCGGAGAGAAATGAAATATTTCGAAACGAGTCGGAGACGCAACGGAGGCTCTGCGTTGTGCCCGCAGGCTACATTTGAGGCATCGGACGACGGACATGCCGGACAAAACGGTGCGGTGTGGCATGGCCTTAATGATAAGTGAATAATACAGACGTCTGCTGCATGCGACAAGCAGTGACCGACTACTCCGTTCATTCATACGGGAGAGGGAGGAAGCACGGCCGATCGGGAAGAAGTGTGAGGCAGCATCGTTTGCCTCGCAGGCAAGCCAACCTCACACTCACCCCCCTCTCAAGCCAGTCCCCTGTCTGACAAAAGCAATATTCAGAGCAAAGATACAGTTTCATTGGGAAAAATTAACTTTCTTGAACTAAGGTCAGGCGGTAATTGTTCACAGTAACGAGAATACGTAAGATAGCATTATTAAAAAAAAACCTCAGAGTGACATACAGTAAATACAAGCCTATGCCTATGCTACAGGTGGCAACAAAGCCGCATGCAATATTAAGATACAATGGAGTACGTTATATTATTCCACAACGTAATAGTCAGCGCACATCTAATTACATAGTGCATTACCAATAACAATGAGTATTGAAGTTAAATTCACATAGCATCGTTTTCAATCAATGAGTAGTGGAAGTTTTAATGCGGATAATCCCATCCCAAACCTTCCAGACAACCAGAAAAGCAAACATTACTAACAGTGACCCCCAACCATCGGATGTCAGTCAGCATCATAAAACCCGTTTAAACACAGTTCGCAGTGACCTAAAGTTTAATCACCCTCGAAACAAGCCCAGTCATTCTGAAGAATTTCATGCTAGCGAAATCGTCATCATTGCAACCCAGCTTTGTCGCCAAAGCCAACAAGAGCAACATTTCGTCAGCCGTGATCTTCCTCAATCCTAGTCAGCAATTCAGCCCAAACAGTGAATTGCTAGCGATAAACGAACAACAGAATAATATTAGCTTAGAAACGCACGTAATCCAATTACATTTTCCAAAAAATATAAATCTCCTTTAATCCCTGAGCTGCATTCTTACCGTGTTGCAGAGCTCAGCATCACTTGCGTAAACACCTTTAAACCATGCACCATAACTACGGATGAAACCAGACCACAGGTTTGTGAAAAATTCGCATACTGCACACCAATCCTAAACGATGACGACCCGTCACTGTATACTCCCAACAAACAAGAACCCCTGACCCGGAAACACTCTATTGGATGCCCCATAAGAACTCTTAATGGCTACAATAGGAAGGGTTGATCAAGCCCTCCCCTGACTGTCGCTAAATTTTCCTAGGACACCCACCATAATTTTGAGAGCCCCGACAGTCAGTGACAACATTGCGCAAATAAAACCAACAACAGAATTTCAAATGCTCAAACCAAACGCACAGGCCATCTGCAACACTCCAGCGACCCACATGCAAACAGTCGAGATTAAAAAAAAAAACGTTAATTGTATGCAGAATGGTCCTATTCACGAACTTTGTCAGAAACTGACAGTGACAGTTCCCCAACAAACGTAAAACAAATAACACCCCTACACAGTTTAATATGTGACACGTGACAACCCCGCGACGCCGGTGCGAGACCGTCGAGAGCACGGAAACCTAGAGTGCGTCCCGGCCAGGAAGTCGCTCACAGTATCGATCGTACTTCTCGTAGCGATTCCCAGTTCTGCCACGCGAACTGCTGTGGTGCTGCACATCAGTCACAATCGACGAGTTTCTCAGCACACACGAAGTCCCGCGTTCTCTTCAAAGCGTCCAGTAGATAAGCAAGAATCTTGATCCAACTTGCCTACCCCATGCACGTAGTCGACTGGTCTCATTGGGCGGTCTGGCGTGCATCGGCAGGCGCCAAACCACTGCACTATCGTCCCAAGACTCTACGAAGTCATCCATGATCGGTATCGTTGCTGCACTTCTGAACCGATAGCTCGCTCGGTTAGCGGATTTTATGGTAGAGGGCCGGAAATTCCTGTGAACCACAGTAGCAAATTGCGCCATCGTTGCACAATAATTACGGCGGTGCCCAAAAGATCCCTCCTCATTTCTCCACGAACCGTGTCAGCAACGTTTCCCAGATCCACACATATTTTCCATTGTCAAGCATTTAAGCACAGCTCGGATTCGGGCAGAGCAGACGACACGCGTCAAGCCCCAAAACAGAAATGCAAGCGTGAGTTGGCATTCGATTCGCGGCAGCTCCACATGATCGACGCCCGTCAAAGCAATTTCCAACAGGTTGTCATTAAGCGTAATAAAACGATCAGCCACCCTAAATTGTAGCCGAGGGAAGTAAAAGGCAGCACGGCGCTTCCAAGAATTATCAACATCGCAATCATAGTAGTAATTAGTTTCGAGTACTCCAAATTCCCTCGCGAAACGCCAAACCATTTTCGCGGCCAGCAAATCGTACGGAAACAGTCTTGGGATACCTTGAAAGGTTCTAAACAACGGCGGGAAAGGGACCGCGTCCGTTTGCCCAAATCGTTGCGCTCATTCGAAGTATTTCGGCGAAAAACACCAATAACCAACGACAAACCCATGTTTGCTTCCAGGACAGTTCGGCAAATGTTTCCGCTCCATGAAAAGGAAATCACAAATTCATCAATTGGAAAGTTGTCGGAGAGCACAACCCCAACTTCCGTGGCACTAATAAAAGACACTAATAGTACACCTCGGCAAAACACAGTCCAATCGAACCGAAATCTCGTAGCACTCCAGCCGTTATGGTGCCGAGCGCGCGAAACGAAAACGTCCCACAGAATACAAAACCTGCAGTCTTAACTCTACTCACACAGTCTTCACAGGGAAGTCACTTGGTTGTAGAAAAAAACCTGTGTCCTTGTTCGGTCGCCACTTTGTTATGATTGTTGAGGTTGGGTTTCGACTAGAAATCATTCTGCACGAGCTTTGGTTAAATAGTAATGGGTTTAATGATAAGTGAATAATACAGACGTCTGCTGCGTGCCACAAGCAGCGAGCGACTACTCCGTTCATTCATACGGGAGAGGGAGGGAGCACGGCCGATCGGGAAGAAGTGTGAGGCAGCATCGTTTGCCTCACAGGCAGGCCAACCTCACAACATCTCCTTCTGTTAACCGCATTTGTAAATAACAATCAATTCAAACCACGAAAAACCCGTTAGGGTTCAAAACGCCTTTGTCCCTTCAGTTTCAAACTTAGCATGGGAATTCTTGTTCACTACCACCAATGCATTTGCGCTGCTCTACCTGCCGAACGGCCCTTCGCCTATCAGGATGCAGCATTTCCAAAAATTTAGGCTCTCAGCCATTCACATCTCTTGCTCGCAAACTATTCCGGTAAGCTGTCAATCACGTTGTATAGCAACAAGCCCAACCTCCAGTCGACTGTCTGCCGTTCGCGTCACTATGACGTCAAAACACTCGCAATACTAAAATAGCATCCTCTGGGTCCACGCGCATACGATAGCCATGCACACCTGACGATCGCCACCAGTCACTACGCCGGTTCAGGGAATGGGGATGCCTCTCCACTGTCTTTCTGGGCAGAAAGGTAGTAGTAGCAAAAACTATGGCCTTAGTAGGCTAGTTTAAACTTTAAATTGAATTTTTTGAAACTTATTCAAAATTTTGGATTTTAATTTTTAAATTGACAGGTCGACGATTGCGATATGCATAGAGTTTGGCCTTAAGCGTTTCTCTTTGCATACTTGTAGTGTCTGGGCCTTACACCAAGAAGGACACAGCTACAGGTGTATGGGGCTAATGGGCAGCAGCCTGCCAGAGCAGGTGCAAGCCTTTTTATTACTTTGGTTGCAATGCACTCTGGGTAAGATGCATTGCTAATTTACATATTAAGTATCAATTGGTTGTTAGGAACATGCAGGTCAGATGACCAGGTTACAATAGTTAGTGGAGTCTAGACCCTGACTAGATAGAGACATCTAAACCCGGACACCACATTCACCCCCAAAAATCTTTGAGTCCACTAATTAATAAATCTACTCTAATTAGTTACTAATAAACATTTACACTCCAATAACACTCCAATATAACTTCTAGACTCAATTTTCAATTTGTTAATAATATCCCTAAATTATATTAGGTATATCCCTAAATTCTTTATCCTACTATTTCCTCCCTCCCCACAAAAGAAAACGAAATACATTTTAGAATAAAGGACGAAAGACAAAACAACCAATTAATTCAACCAACCCACGAACCATGAAAAAAAACTGCAGTCCAAACAAGCAAAATTAGTGGGGAAAATTTTTTTTCTCTTATTTTCTTTTTAACAACACATGGTTAGAAAAAAAAAACTAAACACACTAAAAATCAGAAACAAATTAGTTTTTGCGACCCCCAAAACCACATATCACTGTACAAAACTTGCTTCAAACGTTCAGTCCAAAGGCACAATCTTGCGCCTAGAAACGACGAACTGTCCCTAAAACAGAACGCGAAACCACACTCGGCGTAGGCCGTAACAGCAGACGACTGCGACGGCACGTCAACATCCTGTGGCGAAGGCCGCGAAACAACGCATCACGACGGCTATGACGTCGACACTAGCAATGGGGTTAGCGATCGACGGAAGTTTTACGGTGATTTGATCAGAAACCGACGTGGAGTCAATAACGGCAGAAAATCCTCATTGGCTTTTTCGGGAGACAACACTTTATTCGATTTCGTGGGAGACTTGTGTACTTTTTGAGGAGACAGCTGTGGCATAATAACACAACTTCGCCGATGTCTCGGCTGCACGGCCGTTGGACCATGCACAGAGGTCACAGCTTCGCTTCACGACAGCGCATCTAAAATCGATTGTTTTTCCAAATTTGCATAACTGCACCAGGATTGGTTACAGAGGAATCAATCGACGGATCATCAGCAACACGAGTGCGCAGCTGCGAACCGGATTTCCTGAGAAAAACACCTTAATTTCATATTCATACGGACTGAACACTTTTGGAACCCGGCCCGGCAACCAGTTTTTCGACGCATTTGGCCTCGTATCTACACAAAAAACTCTGTCATTCAACTGGTAAGTTGACTTGCATAAATTAGCTGTTGATTTTAGCTGACGGTCTTCTTGTCTTAGCACAGTTTTATCTGCAACGCGGGGTATGGTTATCATAAGAGTTAATCGTGTACGCACGTGTCTTTTCAGAAAAGCTTTCGACGGTGTAACCCCAGTAGTGTAATGTGGAATATTTCTAGCCTGTAGGAGGAAATTAGTCAGTGCTATTTCTAGACTTAAACCTTGAGTTAGGCTCGCTTTTAAACTAAGTTTCAATTTACGAACCATCTTTTTAGCAGCATAGTTTCGTAACATCATGTAAGGCTTTAACGTCACATGATGTATACCACATTCTTTCAAGTAATTCTCGAATTTAGCACTTATAAATTGCGAACGCCATAACTAAACAACACTTCACAGCAACCATATGTTGCAAACAAATCCCGTAGGATGCGAATAATGGCCGCACTGGTCATGCTTTCCATTTCATGAATGAAAGGAAACTTTGTGTGTGTGTCGAGAATCACTAGATAGTTTTTACCATAGTTTTTACAAAAAGTAACGTCAACTTGAGACCACGTAGACTTTTTAGGCTTTGCACTAACATTTCGGTTTTCCAAAACAGGCATACTTTGATGTTCAGTATTAACGATATCAGATAAAGCTTCAATGTGATATATCTCATCACTGAGAGAGTCAGTCTCGTCAGAATCAGGATCTACATCCACAAAATTACATTCAGGGCCGTCTGAACCGCAATTTGAGATTCTTCTGAACTAAGTGCTTTTCTACCAGAATATTTATGATTTTTCTTAACAGCTGTCTTTACCATTTTTGGTTTATGAGAAGAGGGTGTCGGTGCTGGCTTGCTAGACCTGCACATTCGACTTAGGTGCCCAACGTTCCCGCAGGCCGAGAACTTATGTTTTCGATACCTGCAGAAAGCTTTCACGTGCGATGACTCGCTGCAACAGAAGCACGCATTGTCATTGTTGGACTTACTCTTATTGTTAAATGGGCGTTTAAATTGCACTGAATGCGCGACTGATCCCTGAAAGTGACTTACATTTTTCTCAGCCAGTTCCTGGGAGAGGGCAAACTTGCAAGCCGAATCGAATGTGACAGTATCTGAATCCAATGCCAACAGAGACTTCAAAATATCCGAATTGCGCAAACCGGCAATAAAATTATCTCTAAGCATTGTCTCCAGCTTTGTCCCATCAGCAGAACCATAATTACAGTAGAGGGTAAGCCTCTTTAATTCCGTAATATAGTCCGCAATTGATTCGTCTGCACCCTGCACCCTCCTTTGGAACTGAACCCTTTCACAAAGATAATTTGGTTTGGGACACAAGTTCCTAGTTAATAATGTTTTAATTTGAACCAAGGTTTTAGTTGCTGGAGCATCAGGTGCACGTAGGTTACGCAATAACCCATACGTTTTAGCACCTATGCTTGTTAAAAGCAACGCTACCTTTTTGTCGTCAGCATTGTCAAAAGCAGAGAAATACAATTCGACCCGTTCAAAATAAACTGGCCATGTTTCTACACCTGAATCGTATTCCTCCAACTTTCGACCTTGATTTCCTGGCGGCATAGCTGGAGGCGTAATCACTATTATAGGAATAACGACAACCAGCCCACTTTAATACTTAATTTAATCAAAAATCAAGTGCGTAATAAAACGCTTACTAATTCTTAAATTTCACTGAAATAGGCCTTCGTTGCAACAAGAAAAAGGTCTACACAGAACTAGGTAAACTCAAACTAGGTTAAACCGAATTTATATTCAAACGGTCTCTCCCCACTTTAATTTAAACTAGTTTCTTTAAATTTGAAGAATTTTTATTTTGTCAGAAATTACTGCTCTTGCTTGTTCTGTTACAAGTTTATTGCAGAATTACTTTCACCAACACGTGACTGGCTAGGTCACACTTAATTATCGTCGCCAGCAATAATTAATAAATAACCTACTAGATACATAATTTTAAATTAGCCCAACCGGTTCCATTACCAGCGGCAACGCCTAGTACTCACACAGACCGGAACACTCTCGTGCAGTAGTTATGACCAGCATTAAAATTACCTATGCAACCCCCTTATTTTATAAGGCACAGTATACAAGCTTTAAAATGCTACATGAAATCACACTTCGACTGGTCATCTAAGAGTAACATGGGACGCTTACTAAAAACCCAGCTTTGGATGTTTTAAAAACTAAACATTTTTTTCTCTAACTTGTTGTAAACGGCAAAACTCAGTTTTCACCAACTACGTAAGTAACAATGAAGCAGTTAGGACTTCAGTGACGGAGCTCTGTTAGCTTGCAGGTTGTGGGGTGTTGGATTACTAAAAAGTATTGCAGGATACTTGCTTTTTATGTAAAGTTCTAGGTTAAACAAACAAAATTTAATTCTATTCAAAATTCGATTGCTTTCACTGTAAAGTAAATTATTGCTGATTTATTGTAAATCTTGGGAGTTTAATATTGTTGATTCTTATTGAAACTCGAACTGCTTTAATGTAAAGCCTACTGTCTTTTAAAGTTTTACTCAAACTTAAAGTCTGAAGTTTTCATGTAAACTATCCTGAACATTCATGTAATGTAAAATTTAAATAATAACTTGTCATTAAACCAAGAGTAAATGCCAACGTTTTTAATATTTGTCGATTAATAGCAGGTTTGTAGCGCCCTAGAACCAGGATTAACTGCCCTAGAACCAGGATTCGCTATTAAACCCACCTGGTGGCAGCCATAACCATTCTTGGAGATATAGTAAATAGTTAGCATGCTCAGGCATCAGAGTTCCCTACTCCCTATGCCGGGTCTGTAGAGAACAGGCTTGTTTTCCGCGAAAGTAAAAACGGCCACCCAATTACTATAAAACCTCTAGAAGAGTACACCAGATGGCAGTGCAAGATTGAGAGCACCTTGGAACCAGTCTGCACTGCTACAATATCGATTTCTCTACCACTCTGATTAAGTTTCAAAATAAGGCTTAGAACGTTTGCGACGCTAAACGTTTCCCTGGCATGCAAAGGCAAAAACAAACTATTCTCAAAGCCTGAGCCTGTAATGCACACACCGACGTAATCGCTAGCCCTGACCCCTTCCAAAACACGTGCAAATATGTCGGTAAAAAGCTGATCCATGTATCCTATAGGGTCTAAACGATTTCTAGCCAAATACTCTCTGTCAGTGGGGGAAATTGTCACTGTATAGACATTCGTATTAGTGCTAAATTTTTTTATAAACTTCCCCTGACATTTAACGACGGTAAATCGGTCATTTTAAATGTTTCAGCCCTCTGAGTCTGGCAATCATGCTCGTGGAGCTTCTCGGAACACGGTGGTTTTATTGGCGGCCCCCTCCCCTACTTGATTAGAATAGGCTATTGGAAAAAAAAAGAGAAAAGTATTTTAATAAAACGTGCTGCAGAAAATCGAGGGTTCCATTATGCAATCGTGATCTCGCTGGCTAGGCGAGTTATGCTTACATCCTTGGCAAGGGAGGCGCTTGTCTTCGATATTTCCATCGCATTTGGAATGCGTGATTGACTGCTCGCACATGCTGCATTTAGCTTCCACAGCTCAACCACTTCTGGCTCATTCGTAGCCTGCGAGGGAGGAAGGGGAGGGGGGAGGTTGACGAATTTGACCATCTTTTTAACCTCGGTTTTCTTCTGTGGCCACTTTTTGCGTTTTTTTTTAGGTTCTTCCTCACATTCTTCTTCATTTTTCCTTTTTTTTCTGACGGCTTTTCGCTCATGATTGGTACTGCTAGCGTTGGTAGAGTTAACAGTTCCGTTATTCTCTGCGTCCAGCAAGCCACTGCTTGCGAAATATGAGGCAACATATGCTTCATATTTACAATATCAAATTCGCTGAATGCTACCGATTTATCACTTCCTTTCAACACCAACAAATTGTCGGCCACTGAGTGAATAGATGCATTGCCCGCTTTAATCGTTATATTAGAATTAGGCTGACGCCAATAAAGTTGGGCTATTAAGCCTAACCATTCCGTCAGTTCTAAACCAACCGCGTCCGAATCACCATGTTTTCCAACCGCGATTTTGACGTAATTAGCTGACGGAAAAATTCTTATAAAATTAAGGCCAGTCAACGGGAACGTGTCGCAATACGTCTTATTTTGATAAGCCATGACTGTCAGAAAAAGAGAGAAATGGAAAAAAAAACAGAGTATTACTCGTTTTACTCGAGCCAATTTTCTGCGGAGGGCTCTAATTCCTTCACCTGCTTATCCAATAACATCATATCTGACATGTAACCGACCAAGCCACTAAACTGACGATAGTTAAGAACAATGTATTTCTTGCTCCACTTTTCAAGAATTGTAAGGAAATAATTAATTGCTTAATTAATATTCATAACAGAACAATACAACTAATTAATTAGATACATATTTGCAAAATATCATACATTTATTAAATGCGTGAGCCGAATATCATTCGGATAGATTAAAACGACTCCAGATAGTAAATATAACTGTGAGTCCTCTTCAAAGACGACCGAGCGGCGGCAAGATCATTTGTAACCTGAACAAGTGTAATTACACCTATTGTTAAAGTTTAAAGGATGGCATTACCAATTGACAATATTTACGACAGTTTCGTAGAACCTAAATGACTTTCTAGAAGTAGATTTAAAGTGGCACTATCACCGATTGAAATGCGAATGAAAATACCGTGGCGCCATCTAGCGACATTGATATTGTTAACCTTTATAGCTTACTTATAGGTGCACGAGGATGAACCAAATTTTCACTCAATAATTAAGGATGTCGTGGCTTGTTTGTTTCGTTAAAAGAAATGCCGTCAAGCATTCCTTCGCTTGGTGCAAGCAAACGCTAGATGGTACTACACAGCGCTAGATGTTGTCAGAATTCGTCTGCTTTCAATCGGTGGTAGTGCCACTTTAATTACGATAAGATCGTCGCTCGTGATCGATCACTTCAAGGAATAACAATAAATCACTCCCACACGGGACAGTTAATTATACAGGCGTACAACTTCAAAGCGCCGAATACGGGGAACAATTAATGAACCCAAAAGCAACAACGGAATGACTGATATGCGTAGAGGTCCCATGTAGCGATAAGGGTCAAGGCTGTCAGAATGTTACTATATTTAGCATTTCAATAATAAATCAATACTACAATGGATCGATGATGGCCGATAACGCTACAGTATTTAAACCGAACCTCGTAATGCATGATGTCAGTCGATTATCAGCCGCTCAACAGTTGTTTAACTAGTTCACGCCAGTCATATACCGGAGGTCCCGATTTGAAGTGTGCCAGGCCAGAAGCCGTGTTGCAGTTGGTGACGGGGCTTCGCCGCCGAGCTAAAGTCGAGTGCCAATAGCCTCACTCAAGCGTCGATAATAGAGCTAAGTATACTGATTCAATAGCAATAGCTATGATTGTTTAGCTTAACTAGTAACAATGCGTATGCTTCTAAATTAACCCGCGATTCCTTTATTAAATTTAGTGAATATAATAATGATTAGGTTTTTTGCTTGACTTAATCCATTCGACTCATTGCCGAATAATTGTAATTCGATACATCCAACCATAACAATTTGTCATTGATTTAATTGGCCATATTGTGGGGTCAATATTGTGTATGCCGGAGTGTCGATTAAAGGCCCAGTATTAGATGAATGATTGCTTATTATTTAGCCTACCTATTTAATGCATAATTTGTGTTTTATACAATTGATTACCCTTATGCCATCCTAGATATTAATGTTTATTCTGGTCAAGTGGTCACTGGAATAGAACATTACAACGCTATAATAAGTGTGATTCAATTCCCTTCAATCCCCCGGAAAGAAAAATAATACTAATAATTTTAAGAGCATTCAGTTGTATAGAAGAAGAAGAAAAAAGTAAGATATGAACATTGTGCCAGAAGTGTCTAAGTCATTCGTTCCGTGACAGTGATGGACCAACGTTTGATCTCGAGAACTTCTAGCTTCGTTGCCGATCCTAAATACGAGATTTGTAAAAGTATAATCTTGCTGCTCATTTTATTTTAAAACTGTATCGTGTGGGCGTACAGACTGCCTTACTGCCAGCAGTTTTATATCCCCATCAATAACGCCAGCAGCAGCGCCGAGTCGGTATGGGTGAGCGTTTAATAGCCGATTTCGCCCAGTTTCACGTGCCTTTCAACTGCATCGTTGGGGGGGCCCACGGGAAGTGGGAAAACGAGCTGGGTGCTGAAATTTATCGATAATTCGGCCGCTATGGTAGACAAAGAAATTAAAGAAATACATTGGCATTTTTCTAGTTACCAGAGCTGGATGGACAGATATAAAGATAAAATTAAATTTCATAGAGGTTTGCCCACGGATATCACTAGCTACGATCCTAATATTCATAAATTATAAATTTTAGACGATTTAATGGCAGCCGTGGCTACATCTAGCGTCGATATCGCCGAACTGTTCACTGGACACGGCCACCACAATAACTTTTCAATTTTTTATTTGACTCAGAATTTATTCTCTCAGGGGCGCAACCAGTGCGACATCGCTTTAAACGCTCAATATCTAGTACTGTTGAGAAATTTGAGAGATAAAAGACATAATGACCTTCGCGTCGCAGGCCTACCCGTCCAAAACTAAACAGTTCATGGGCGCTTACGACGACGCCATCAACAGGCTGAGATTCGGATATTTACTGGTCGACATGCACTCTAAATCCAACGATGCGACTCGGCTACGAACCCATATATTGCACGGAGAAACTACTTTAGTTTATTCGACGTGAAGTTCTCGATTAAGAACGTCAGGAAGCACAGGCCGCTCCTAGACGCATTTTGTAAACTTAGCAATCAACAACGCAAGAATTTTTTGCATCACGCCGACAAGTCGCAAGCGAACTGTATTTCAGAAATTGCCTTGAACCTTTTGATTAACAAACTTAAAGTATCGCCTTCTACTCGTTGTAAATTGAAAAAATATAAGAAGCAAATCCGGCTTTTGGGGATTATAAAAATTATACCCAAACAACAACAACAACAGCTTCCGCACCGGCGGCCAGCAGTCAATCCCACGGATTCCTCTAACTACCTAAAGAGGGGTTATATAATAAATTACCCGAAATTCAAGCCCGAATAGACGCCCTTTTAAAAACCGAACATCTTCCCCTAGATTTTAAGGCGAAGTATTATAGGCCAGCTCGAGCAACAGAGAGATCAATTCATCGATCAATTTAGATTGTCGGCAGATGCAGTTCCCCCTGCAACAACCAGTCCTACTTCAACAAAAAAGCATTCCCTTCTCCCGCTCCCATCTTTCGGCCCCCCCAACCTGTCGCTCGCGGGCACACCTAAACATAAAAAGAAAGAAGAGAGAAAGAAGGAGGATATATTGGAAAAAGAGAGAACTACCCTACCGCGCGTTGCTAAGCAACGGGGCAACAGGCAGAGAAAGCAAATTGACCCAGACTGGGATTTCTTCGAGTGATTTAAAAAAAAAAAAGTTGGACGCTTATTTAACTAAGCTGTATCACGACAGCTTAGGCGAGGCCACTAGTTTTGCGTCGGCGACCAAGTTACATTCAGTCTCGAAAGGATGGTAAATCTTATACTTTATCCGACATTAAAGACTGGCTTTTACGTCAGGATGTATACACTATAACCAAACCGACGAGGTATAAATTTTAAAGGAATAAAATCATAGTGGTCGAATCGTTTAAGAAATGGTCGAATCGTTTAAGAAAATATTTAAACGCATTGACCATAAAGTAATGAATGTCAGCAGCGACAAAGGAATGGAATTCAGAGCGAAAGAGATCCAGGATTATTTTACGGAAGAAGGCATTAATTTTTTTACTACCAAAAATGATGATATAAAAAATAGTAAGATAGAAAGATGGCAAAGAGAACTTAAATTCAGATTGTATCTTTTCTTTTTATCTAAAGGCACTTACGAATACGTGCCGGTCATTCAAAAAATTGTTGATTCTTACAACAAGACCCGCCATTCCGTCACTGGCATGGCACCCGATGATGTCACTTAAAAAAATCATACGCAGTTGTGGCGTAAATTGTTTGGTGACGATTCAAACCAACTAGGGCGGTCTAACTAAACCTAGACAAAAAAAATAAAGGTTCCTTTAAAGGTAAGCGATAAAGTAACTTGTCTCTATATCGAAAGAGAAATTTGATAAAGCTTACAGAGGTTTGTGAACGCGGGAAATATTTTCGTAACTCACGTTTTGGTTCCTCGCGGCTCTTTGGGTCAAGTTACTGTCAGACTTAAAGACTATAACGGGGAGAAAATTATAGGCCGCTTTTATTTATTCGAAGTAGGTAAAGTGCTTAAAAAGGACAACGAAGTCTATCATCGCGTACACAAGGTGTAGAGAATCAAAGGTGTCGGACCCAAGAAAAAGTGTCTAGTGTCTTTTGAGGGGTACGGTAAAAGTCACAACCAGTGGATCCCGGCTAAGGATTTGAAAAAAATGTAAAAATGGAGAGCGACAGTTTCTACATGACTTTACCCGCGAATACTAGCTTAGTTCTTTTTCCTACAAATTCACTTAACGATTACACTATGAAATTAGCTCAAAGAATAAACCTTTCCGCTAGCTGTTGGGAGATCGGACTGGCCGAATTTCAATACTCGAGGAACTGGGCTAATGTGCCACCCGATAGTGGACTGAATCTAAAATGTGGAACCCGTACTTACGTTAAATTTCCCAGGTACAATTACCAAGAATTCGATATACCAGAACCCACTAAACTCGAGATTCTTAATCAGCATAAAGCAGTGGGTGGGGAAACCACACTGACTGTGGAACCCGAGCTGGAGATAGTTTTCAATAAGGATTTTGTGTTTTTCACCTACCAAATAGATAAAGTTTTGACTTTTTTTTAAATAAGACTATTGAAAATCAGTTGGGAATGCCTTCCATCACTTTTAGTTACGATCAAGTAAGTAAGCGCGTTGAAATTGAACATAAACTACCTCCAGATGCTATGCTGTGTTTGTCCTACAGTCTCGCTAGATTTTTAGGTTGGGACAGATCGGATAGGTTGTTGAAAGAGCGTTATTACAACAATGTAAAGGCCCATGCTAGGGCTACGACTGAAAGTATTCTCCAACGATTCAATGATGGGAGTTGGTGGGTGTCCTATGTCACTTTTGTTATGTACCATCAACGTTACTTTAACTCCCGGTTACTACAAAACGGGACACGACTTCGCGAATGCATTGAACCGGATCATGAGACAAAGAGTACGCGCCGTTAAATATCCCAAGTTCGAATACGCGGAAGTCGAAGATGTAAGTTCCATTCCATCCTTTTATCGGCGGATAAAGAGGCTTCCCCTCTGGAAGTACTAAGCATGAGTCTCAACAAGGCTCTGTCGAGTAGAATAGGATTTAGAGCCGACCACTTTTTTCATAAAGCAGTTGCATCACAAATAAAACTTAACTTGGTCGGAGGGTTCGATTCACTTTATATTTACAGTGACATAGTGGCGGAGACTCTAGTTAGGAACGTTCTGGCTCCCTTGTTGCGAGTGGTTAGAATCGGTTAGAATCGGAGAAGGGGATATGACGAACGTAATATTTACTAAACCTTATTACAAACCACTCGCGCGTCTTAATTTCGAGACCATTAGGGTCTATATAATGTCGGACATGGGGTGGCCATTCCATTTAACTCGGGAGAAGCTAGCCTGACACTACACTTTAGACGTCGTCCTTAGAAAAAAAAATTATGCAAACCCCTTACCACGGATTAGATCCTCGCGTATGCGTGCAACACTACTGCCCTGGCCAGAGGGGAAGGGCCCCTTATTTTGCGGGAGGCCAAATACAAAGAGGGGCTGGGTTCGGGGATTTCTTGAGCGGTATCTTTCGGTCAGCCGTCCCTTTTCTTAAAAGAGGTTTAATGGGGATAGGGCGATATGCCCTAAGATCCGGAGGGAGGATGCTGGATGACGTCGAGTCTGGGCAATCCATTAAAGAAGCTGCTCGGACGAGATGGCGGGCCGCTAAAAGCGATGCCGTTGCAGCTGCTACGAGCGGTCAAGTGGGAACGGACTGCAAACGAAAAAGAAAGAGGAAATGTTGCCACTCCGGAAGTGGAAAGAAAAAACTACAACCTTCCAAAAAAAGAAGCTAATCTAGAAGAAATGCGGACTTTTTCGATTAAAATAAAACAAAAAGTATATAGGCCCATACTGTACTACGTCAACTTTCATTTTACGTCATTATGTCGCTGAAACCAGAGAGAGATTCGGTCCCCTGCACCAAGGAAGAACTGGAGCTCTTTACGACACCTCCCGTACAAGTGACCGTAGATGACGACACCTTAGTCGAATATCATCCTTTAGCCACATTAAGCGACAGGTCTTTTATCGAATTCGTGGTTCCTGGAGCTGCCGACTGTCTCTTGGATTAGAGTCAGTCTTTTTTACACGTACAATGTAATGCAGTCAAAGGCGTATCGACGGCTTTAACAGACACTGAAAAGGGCATGCATTGTAAATCTGCTTCTGCATTCCCTTTTTTTACAATGCGATTGTACATTAAATGGAAAACAAGTATCTAATAGCTAAAGACACATAATATCCGCGAAATTTTTTTAACCATTTCTGCGAAAATTTCTGCTGCAAGTTGAACCAAATTCCGCGATTTTTTTAACCATTTCTGCGACAACTTTCTGCTGTCAGTAGAACCAAATTCCAAAATTTTTTTAGCATTTCTGCGGCGTTATTCCACAAGCAAAAAACTTGCATCACATAGCCTAAGGCCGTTAAGAGTTAATTAAGTGGTCAAGAGCGCACACATTGTGTTTCCTTCGCGCATGTAAGGTTTTTAACGTCACTGTATTAAAAAAAAATTTCCGTTCATGTATCAGCGTTTTCAGTGTTTCACCAAACACTTCCTGGAGCCTACAACCATTATCAGCCCTTCGTACCATTCATATGCTCCCCTCGAAACGAATCTAAGGGCCTTCAGTGGCATGTCAGAACTAAAAATATGTTGCACATTTCTGATAAGTTTTTCTTTAGATCCTAAGAAAAACCTATCAGACTCGTAAGATTTGTATCTGGCAACCTGAAGTTCGACAACGAACCCAGCGCTAACCAAAGTTACAACTTATAGTACTCGGAATGATAACATCCACTGGATATACTACCTTCACAGCGCCTGTTATTAATTCCGAAATCATTATATTACGTTTTATCACCGTAAAAATAGTTTAAAGTTGCTTTATTCCGTCAATATTCACTAGTTGATCGTTTAAAGATCACTCCCAAAGCTTCGTCCTACGCCATTGTGATCGGCTACCCGCAAAGCAACGCGCTCGTGCTAGCACCAATGGATGCGACCTTCACTCACTTCGCGTGACGTCACGTGTGAACAGCCGAAGAGTCACGTGCCGCGAACGAACCAATCAGCACTCGCGATAGCGAAAAACTCGAACAAAGGCCGTTGAAACAGCATATTTCATTCGAGGAATACAGGCAGTGACGAGAGAGTTGATGACGTCATTTTTCGCGCGCTAAAAAATTGGGATTCCCTTTTCACGAATGCAACCAAGCTGGCGGCCATACATTACGTCGTTCCGGAAATATGATCGTTTGAACCAAGGTCTATTTTCAGCAAACTAACGCAATTTTCACGTCAATTTTAGCGACGATGCCAATAACAACTTCGATTAAGGTAATAAAAAGATGATATTGAGTTACAGTAACCGAAAATACACGTTCCAAAATACCTAATTCAATCGGAATTACACTTCCGATGTAGGCACGGTTTCGATTTCCGTTATTTATTGCGAATTGAGGCACAAGTTTCGACGCTCGTAGGGAATGTGACAAAAATTTCTCGGTTTGAGGGCAATATTTTTTTTTGAAAAGCTGATTTCTGCGATTTTCCGTGGGTTTTCTTAAGTTCCACGAATTCTGCGACTCATTTTTGGAATCTGCAGACTACAACTAGTTCACAACTCGACCAATTTTTTAATAGGGTTAATTTTTAAAATACCTGCGATGTACGCGAAAAAAATGCGATCGCAGAAAGTACTTGTCTTTACTAATAGCGACAATGGTTATGCATTTCGCTACAATTTAGAGACTTTACTGACCCACGGCTCCGATGCTAAAGCCGGTCTCCTCTCCAGACACTGCTGGTAATTTCAATATTGGAAATATTGGAAAAAACAACGCTGGTCTTAAAGAACGTACCAAACGTGTAAAAGCTAGCAGAATTATAGACCTGTACGGTCGCCCTCACTGCGACCCGTTTCAACAAGACAGACTTTTGTTAAACAATGTAGAACTACGTCTCAAATTAATTCGTAGTAAAGACACATTCTGTTTAATGAGCTCCAAGACCAACCCGAGCTACCGCGTAAACATCACTAAGGCAACCTTGTTCGTCCGCCGCGTCACACCATCGCCGGCAGTGTTGGTCGGGTTACACCAGGCTTTAAAAGACAGTTCCGCAAAGTACCCCATCCGGCGTGTGGAAATTAAGACTTTTACCATACCTCAAGGTAGTCTACAAGGGAAGCTCGACAATGCCATCCTAGGAAACATGCCTTCATTATGTCTTCTCGGCCTGGTTTCGAATGGTGCCTACAACGGTAGTTATACCAAGAACCCTTACAACTTTGCCCACTACGACGTTAATTATCTCGCTTTACAAGCCGATGGAAAAACTATTTCCTCTATTCCTTACAAACCGGACTACACGAATTCTTTATACGTTCGGAATTATCACTCGCTTTTTCAAAATACCAACAAAATGGTTTCGGGCTCACCTTCACCCATCACATATGGCGATTATCCAGAAGGCAATGCGTCATACACCTTTGACTTGACTTCCGATAAAAGCCAAGGAGAGTGTCATTACAACCTTACTCGTCAAGGATCTCTCCGTATCGACATTAGTTTCAAAGAAGCCCTTACGGAAACTATCAATTTAGTGCTTTACATAGTGCATCAATCCGTGCTCGAAATTGATCAATCTAGAAACATTCTCTACGTACACTAAAACAATGCAAACCGATCAATTGCGCGCCGCAGCTAGCAGTCACAAGAATCTCGGGCCTTCATTCGGGGATGTGTACGCTTCCGATCAACTGCCTAGAACAGCCACCCATTCAGCCTACATCGTTAATTTGGACCCTTCTTCCAAACCAGGGAGTCACTGGGTCGCCATCTATTTCGTTCACCTCAAGGCGTCCGTTGACTACTTTGACAGCTATGGTCTGAAGCCTAAAAGCATACACATCCTGCGTTTCCTCGGTAGAAATTCTACTTTCAAACGTTATAATTTACACACTTACCAAGAACCATGTAGTACGGTATGCGGCCAGTACTGCCTTTATTTTCTGTACCATAGAGCCAATGGTCTCCCAATTACTCGTATCCAATAACATTTTCATCCCATGACGAAGGCCTAACGACCGCCGCGTCGTTTGCTTCGTAAAAAAGCATTTCAAAATTATTACGTCTACGCCTTTCGAGAATAAAGAGTGCATTCAGTGCCGTAAGCCGCTGTTATAATTGACTGTGGGGAGGGGAGAGAGAGAAATAAAACTGAGTTGCTGCTAGTTTTTTTTTTTTTTCAAGGAATCTTAAACCCTCATAAATGAAAATGTACAGGTCTTAAGCCTTTATACGATCTGTGATTGCTAGGGGTCTTGAACCCTCTTAAATGAAATGTACAGGTCTTACACTTTTTTTTTTTTTTTTACGATGTGTGATTGCTAGGGGTCCTAACCTACTATTTCTTGTGGTTTTGGTTTTTTTTTCATGTTGTAGAATAGCCATTAGTAGGAGTCCTAAACTCAATGCCGTATTTTGTTCATCATTGTTTTTCCTAGTAGGGGTCTTCAACCCACATTGTGTTATTTTTTCCATGTTGTAGAATAACTATTTCACATTAGGCATCTTAAACTCGGCCTTTTCTGTTAGGAGTCTTAAACTCGATTTTATATTTTACTCGTTATTGTTTTTTTTGTTAGTAGGGTCTTCAACCTGTATTTTATTTTATAGAATAAATGCCACTTCACGTGTCTGCGTGGGGTTTGGATTTAGTAGCTCTGTGTCCGTCTTTGTTTATTTTGTTTCATTCCTTGTCCATACCTTTTCTTTTTCGGCCATATCCTTTATTAACGACTACACTAATCAAACACCTAGTTTTCTACTCAAAACCTAGGCGACGAACATAATATTGTTTCAACTACGCGGCATCTTTGTCATGCAATTAGAACCGACGAAAAACCGTTGAACCCCTCGAACGGCTAGCGTTTCAGCATTCCAAATTTGGGTGATGAACACGACACGTCAATGGATGACATATCCCTTACGTGTCGCAGCGATTACAGGCCTTCTGGCATTAACTTCCGGGTGTCATCTTATTACGAGTCGTATTACACTTTGTCCTTTTTTTTTAGGTCTTAAGACTCGCTCCGATGACGCCCCCCTTCCACGTGGCAGCTAGACCGTAGACGCGCAATATGGCTTTTGATATCGTTACTTTACATGTATCATTTCTTATTTTTATGTGTATTGTGGCTTATCCCCTCCCGCCAGAAGATCCCGGGGATCCCTTAAGCCGTCAGTTCTCCCATCAGAGAACTGCCGGTGGATTTCAAGTTTTTAATTTTCCTAGCTGTTATCACTCCGCTCCCCACCAGGCTCCACCCACATCCTGCCGTTTCAATCTACACTACATTCCATCTTCGACTTACATGACTATTCTGCCTGGTGCCGCTCCATTATAGCCTATATTGTTTACACTTTCTTACGCATCTAATCTCGTGTTTTTTTTTGTTTCAGCCAAGGATCTTCCCTACACCACCCTACCCTATCCTATCCTATCCTACCCTACACTACCCTATACACAACTACTGAAGAGTAGATGAAGATGCTTCCATCACGTGGTATTATGTATGACACCTTGTTTCGCTTTCTAACACCTTTTTTTTACCTTTACAGGCAGAAAAAAAAGGTTCCATACTACAGTCAACGCGTATACTTGAGGTGATCTCCAATATATACACTTCTGACTTTTTGAGGTTTTATATTCTAGTATTTTTATAGTTTTATTTTCTTACCTTTTACAGCTCTTTCTCCAGGATGCTTGAAGACCTCCTAATCTGGCTTGAAAATCCACTTCTCCTACTACTTTTTCGAGGTTTTTTTAATGCCTTTAATGAAAACCACTGTCTATTCACATCTGTAATATGTATGTATACACCCGCTTCTACATTTTATTAAAACTTCATTCGTAAAAACATCTCCGTTCTATCACTTTTACTCATGCATGCACTCAAACACACATACCGGAAAGGGTAAAGGGGGTTAGTAGCGTAACCGCGGCTCTTTCCAACTACCTACTGGCCGCCCGAAATACGGGCTTAACTATCCCGTACAAACTATGGACATCTACAGCTATCGGTCAAGGGGTCTGAGGGCAACTGCAGACACGGCTGATAGACCCTAGATGCACGCTTCACCCCCTATGACTCAAATGGGTTACCGAATAGACCACTAGTACCATACTACGTGTAACGTAGTACTACACTCTACAGTAGCCATACTACTAAAATAGCATTGTTTTGAGTTACGGATTGCTGCCGATCCTACGTGTTTTGTCCAAAAAATACCGAATAAATGCATTGTTCCGGCTAGGAAAAATTTATTTGTTGCCTGTATAACATGTATAAACAGAATAACGACGACAAAACAAATACATAAAGTTTAATTAGAAAAAAATATTTAAATCAAGCTAAAAAAATATTGATTAGCTAAAGCTCGACAACAATGCAAACTTTTTCACTGTTGTATATAAGAACATATGTCACTGAAGGCGGAATGAATTCTCCATTGTTGACGCCAAAGAGTGGCATTGTTTAATTGCATTGTTTAAAGCCCCAGTATCACGAAAACAATAATTCGACGAATTGTATGCTTCCTAGTAAACGATAATATTTTTAATAATTAATATGTTTATTACATGTACAAGTGTAAGTCACAAAGTCCATGTGGAATGGCATGGGCTAGCACCAGAACTTTTAATTCAAAGTTACACATAATAAATAAATAGTAAATAAAATTAGTCAAATTACAAAACGAAAATTATCAATGGTCAATAAATGTTATGTATTTCTTCAATTCAAAATGGCGACATCACTGGCAGCAACAAAAAATCGAAGGAGAAAAGATGAAGAAATAGGAAAGAATTGAGAGAGTCTCAAGAAAACTGAAGTGAAAATCATAAGTGTAAGAACACCAAGAAAGCCTAGGAAAAGTTTGGTGAGTGACTGTTGAGGAAAAAAGGAGAAATTTGAAGAAACAATTGAGGCAAACTGAACATAACTGAAGAAGCCAAAATTTGAGAAAACTGAAGTGTGTTTGATTTGCCTCTGAAAATACAAAAGTGCATGAACTGGATCAAAACTTTTTGAACCGGATTAAAACTAGATGAACCAGATTGAAACTAAATGAAGTAAAATAGGAAGATGTCTAGATGCCAGGGAGAATGTAAAGCAAAACTAGGAAACCAAGGGGATTACACCATTTGTGGACAATGCAAATCAAAATATTGCTACCAATGTGCTGGAGTAAAACAAAAAAACATGGAAAAACATGAATGAAACAAAAAGGGAAGACTGGAAGTGTAAACAAAAGTGCAGGAAAACAAGAACATTGTCAGAACAAGATCCAGAAAAAAACAGAGGTGAAGATGAAGAAGAAGAAGACGAAAATGAAGAAGATGAAGAAAACAAAAATAGTTATGAGAAGAATGGAAGAAAAAATTGACAAATTAATAGCAAGAAATGAAGAACAATGCAAGACATTAGAAGAATTCAAAAAGACAATAGAATTCATAAGTGAAGAACAGAAAGATCTAAAAAAAAGAAAGCGAACAGATAAAAAAAACTGCAAGAAATGGAAACTAGAGTTCAAGAACTAGAAAACAAAGAAGAAAGAAATAAGTTACTGGACAAAAACTAAATACAATGCACAAAGAAACAAAAGAGAGAGAACAATATGAGAGAAACAGAAACCTAGTAATAAATCAGTTAGATTGGCTCCCAGATGAAAAGATAGAATGGCTGAGACTTAGCAAAGAATTTTAATATCGAGCATGATATTTCAGAAATTGAAGCCACACATATGATACCAAACCGCAATAAAGAAAAACCAAGTACTGTGATTATTCAATTTAAGGAAAGAAGAAGCAGAGACAAGTGGCTGGAGAACAGAAAAGAGTGGTAACAAATGATGACATGTTCAGAAATGGAGATAAAAGAAGAATATACATAAATGAAAACATGATGCCATACATGAAAACAATTAATTATTCTGGAAAAGAAGAAGTTATGCAAAAGAAAAGGACTATAAGTATGTATGGTTCAGAAATGGGAAAATCATGACGCGAAAGAATGCTGAGACGGATGAAGTAAAAATTATCAAAGAAGAAGATGACCTGAAAAACCTGACATAACAAATTCATTAATCAAGTTTTTGGAAATAAGGAAATCTTATCAGAAATGATAAGAAATAATGTGGGAAATTGTGAAAATATAAAGGTATTACATGTCAATATAAGAAGTTTGAGAAAGAACTGGGAACTGTTACAACATCAATTGATAGACATGAAAATTGATTGGGAAATAATAATACTGTCTGAGATAAACATAAAAAAAGAAGAAATTGAAAATTATAATATAGAAGGCTACAACAATTATACATCAACAAGGGAAACCACAGCAAGAGGAGGTGGATTGATGATATTTACAAAAAAAAATTAGAGGTAGAATTTTAAAAAATTGATACTAATTACAATAACATGATAGAAATTGTTATAAGTGAAAATAATAACAAAGATAAAAGTAAAATAATAGCTATTTATAGAAAACCATCATCAAACAAAAAAGAATTTATAAAAAGTATAAAAAAAACTATTTGAAAATAATGAAAAAGAAGAATCTTGGAAATGTCAAATGATAATAGGTGATATAAATATTAATATTCTAGAAAAAGAAAATGAATTAGATGATAGACATGAACAGACAATAATAGATTACTATGAAAATACATTGAACTCACTAAGCTTTGAAAGCAAAATTAACTCACCGACACAAGAAGAAATAGTACTGAAAAATGGAGAAAATCATAGGCAACAATCATGTATCGATCATATTTTCTTTAAAAGTAATAAAATAGAATTAAATGGGGGCGTCCTAACAGAGAAAATTGCAGACCACTATATGATCATGGGATGGATGTGGAATAATGAATTAACAAAAGAAAAAGAATCTGAGGAAAGAAAAAAAGAAAAATATTGGATATTTAACAATACACAAATAGTTAAAGAACTGAATGAAATAAATTGGGAATGTTTAGATGTATTACAGGAACCTGAGGATATATATGAAGAAATTATAAAAAAAATTAATAATATATATTCCAAAAATAAAAAATTAAATACAAAAGTAAAAGAAGAGAAATATACCAAAAGAAAAGAATGGATTACAAATGAATTAATAACAAGAATAAATAATAAGAATAAATTATGGGAGAAAATAAAAAACAAAAAAACACCAGACAATGAACTAATAAATAAGTAGATATAAAAATGAAAAAAAAAACTAATAAATAAAAAAATAAAAGAATGTAAAGAAAATTTCTTTCAGAAAAAATTGGGAAATTTATATAATAAGAAGAAAACAACTATATGGGACACAATACATGAAATTTGCAATAAAAGGAAAACTAAAGAAACCGATGATGAAATTGTTAAAAATTTAAAAGAAAATACAGTAGAAGAAATAGTAACCAACTTTAATATAAATTTTAATAAACAGGTAGAAGAAATTAAACAAAACAATAAAAAAGAACATGAATTATACAAAAACGGAAATTTCTGTAAACATCTTAAAAAGGAAAAAGATGAAAAAAGAAATGAAACTAAGAAATCAATGTACTTGGATAAAGCAAATGAAATGATATAAATAATATAATAATGGATCTAAAAAATACTAAAGCAACAGGATTCGACAAAATACAAACTGAACGTTTGCAGGAGTCAAAGAATAATACATCAATAGCAATTTGTAAACTAATAAATGCTATGATTAAAAAAGAAACTTGGCCTGAAATGTTGAAAATACAAATTATAAGACCAATATACAAGAAAGGAGAAAAAAAAGGATCTAAACAACTATAGACCTATAGCTTTACTGTCAATAATAGATAGAGTGCTTGAAAAATTTGTTGCAAATAAAATAAGAAATTTTCTAGATGTAAACAAAATTTTATCTCTGCTACAATACGGATACACAAAAAATAGAAATACAACTGAATTATTACCAAAAGATAATGAATTAATTACAAGAGGTTTAAATGAATGTAAATATGTGGAATAATACTGGTGGACTTACAGAAAACATTTGATATGTTTGATCAAAAGATACTATTACAAAAAATGTTACAACTTAGGATTAATAGGAAAAATATACAACTTACTAAAAAATTATCTAAATAACAGGAAGACAATAATACAGCTAAAAGATACATACAGCAACACAAAAATGGTTAATGATAGAATACCACATGGCTCAGAACTAGGACCACTTTTATACTTAATTTATACAAATGATATTGGTAGAAATATTAAAAAAACATTTTTCTTTTTGCAGATGATACTGTTATAATTTCAATAAATAATAAATATGATGAAATGATGAACTATCTACAATATGACTTTAACATATTAAACGACTACTTTATAGAAAATGAACTTTACATTAGTAAGGGAAAAACCATTCAAATGGACATATCAGTACCAAAAATGGAAAAAACAAAAGAAGCATGGATAATAAAACATTATGAAAATTGTAAAAATTTAAACTTAGGACTAATAGAAAGTAAATGCAATGAAGAATGTAGGAAACTAGAAAAAAGAAAACAGCAAAATTTGTAGGCTTAACAATTGATGAATTTTGGAATTTTAAAGAACACATAATTGGAACTAGCGGAGTCGCTCGCTTCGCTCGCTCATTCCACGTCGTGGAATTATAAAAAAAAAGACAATTGATACCTAAATTATATAAATGAAAAAATATTTTAAATACAAAGCAAACAAAACATGATATATGAAGCATGGATAAAGAGTATACTAAGCTATGGAATAGAAATTTATGGTAATACATCAGAATATATTATAGAAAGATTACAGAAAGTACAAAATAAATTAATTACAGTATTGTTTGGAAAAAAGATAAAGATTAAAAAAACCATTGAACTATACAAAGAGTGTGAAATATTTAGAAAAAAAGAACTTTACAAATATATAATAATAACAAAAAATTATTATAGCAATGCATACAAAGTAACCACAACAAATTTACATAAAATAAGAGTAGGAAAAAGAAGATATGAGATGCCAAGCTGGAATAATGCATATGGAAAAAGAGGAAAAAATTATTACGTACCACAATTATTTAATGAACTGTCAGAAAATATGTTAACATATATAAATGTGAAAGAAATAAGGATAAATTTTAAAAAATACCTCATAATAAATCAGTTAAATATAGACACACGCTAGTGTGTCGCACCAAGTTGGGCAACAAACATCACATCAATTCAATTGTCGAGGTTGTAAACCATTGTAGCGCGATGCCATTGCGTCAGTGTCTTATATCTTGAAGCATAGTTGGGCACATTTCAGGTACTTGGGGAAAAATAATAATGCGGTCCAAAGCTTAAATTGTGTTGAAATCGAGAGCAATGACCCACCTGACAAAAATTAACTCGTGTTTGAATGCCAGCTATGCTGCTTTCAATGCAAAATCTGCCCCTCAATAACGTTGAAAATGTGTTACTAACTAGCTAATCCGCTCATCCCCATGTTAAATCTCATAGGGTGATTATTCATCGATTCCGAGATAACGGAAAGGCTTCCAGCTATGAAATTGGATGAATGGGTGCACTACAATACAAACTGTGTACCTTTTATGGTTTGGAGCCTGGGGGTAAGTACGAAAATATTGTTATAACCATTGTTAGTATTGTCGGCATCGTCTTTCATTGGACGGCCAAAGTTCCGACAATGAGAACGTGTATACTGACGTACGTGCCTAGCCCCACACTAGTGTATCACAATAAATCTAAACAACGTTGCAAAGAAATTGTATTAACGTGTATACAACAAATTACAACAAAATTAAAACCAAATCAAAAGCCAATAAAGAGGTGACTAAGTTGAGAATGGTTCGGCCTATAGGCAAAAGGTTGTAGCAAATTGTTGAAAACAAATTTCTTGTTGACATGGCACTTTATTACTCATCTGCACGGTAGTGGAGTTGTGTCAATACACAATTAAAAAAAGAAGTGACATCATATCAAAAACCAAAATTAGTAAAAGGGGCCGCCAAGATCCGAATGGTTCGGCCCTTCAAAGGAGTGATATCAACACACCAAAACATTCGCCAACTTAATCGCACCGAATAATACTTTGGATGTTAAATGAAAACTTGAACATTGCTACCGAAAGTAGCAATGTTCTAGTTTTCATTTAACCTTCGAATTATTAAGCGGTGCGATTAACTTGGCGAAGGTTTTGGTGTGTTGATATCACTCCTTTGAAGGGCCGAACCATTTGGAACTTGGCGGCCCCTTTTACCAATTTTGGTTTTTTGATATGTACATATTACAAGTTCAGTGAGAAGCACCGATAATTTATAAATAAGTTATAAATGTAAAGTAATTTATATTTGTGTGATATTTAGTGTATGTATAATGTGTATGTATAATTTGTTTTTATTAATCACACCTGAATAAGATAATGTAAAATCTCACACAAGCTTTCTATAAGCTTCGAGAATTGCTTGAAATAAAAGAACTTATTATTATTATTAATTTTCCAGGGATACACATATCTGAAGTAGGCTATGAAAAAAACCTTAGCATTTTGAAAAATTTAAGCACTAAACTGGGAGAAATAAAATCCTACCGTAGACAAGGCTGCAGTAAGGGGGAAGTGGATTCCACAATCAGGGCCGTAGGTGTAGCCCCAGCAGCCACCGCAAGGTGGGAGGGGGCGCTCAAACGAGGGCCCCAAAATTCCGAGCTTGCAGAAAAAAAATGTCAGCTTTTTAATTACCGTATTTTCCAAACGATTAGACACAAGAACTGCTAGCTCGAAGCAGACAGCTTGCCTGACCCACTCAAAACCTACATGCATTCATTCGCTGCAGTAGTTATTTCTAGTAGTGTGCGTTAAAAAACAAAATGCCACACCCACTGTAAGGAAATAATTAATGGCTCAATTAATATTCATAACAGAAACAATACAACTAATTAATTAGATACATATTTGCATAATATCATACATTTATTAAATGCATGAGCCGAATATTTATTCGGATAGATCAAAACAACTCCAGATAATAAATATAATTGGGAGTCCTCTTCAAAGACGACCGAGAGGCGGCAAGATCATTTGTAACCTAAACAATAGGTGTAATTACACCTATTGTTAGAGTTTAAAGGATGGCATTACCGGTTGACAATATTTACGACAGTTTCATAGAACCTAAATGACTTTCTAGAAGTAGATTTAATTACGATAAGATCGTCGCTTATCGATCGATCACTTCAAGGAATAACAATAAATCACTCCCACACGGAACAGTTAATTATAGCGGCATATACCTTCAAAGCAGCGAATACGGGGAACAATTAATGAACCCGAAAGCAACAATGGAATGATTGACATGCGTAGAGGTCCCATTTGGCGATAAGGGCCCAGGCTGTCAGAATGTTACTATATTTAGCATTTCAATAATAAATCGATACTACAATAGATCGATCATTGCCGATAACGCTACAGTATTTAAACCGAACCTACATGATGTCAGTCGATCATCAGCTGCTCAACAGTTGTTTAACTAGTTCACGCCAGTCATATTCCAGAGGTCCCAATTCGAAGTACGACAGGCCAGAAGCCGTGCTACAATTGGTGACGGGGCTTTGCCGCCGAACTAAAGCCGAGTGCTGATAGCCACACTCAAGCTTCTATAATAGAGCTAAGTATTCTGATTCAATAGCAATAGCTATGATTGTTTAGCTTAACTAGTAACAATACGTACGCTACTAAATTATCCGTGATTCCTTAATTAAATTAAGAGAATATAATAATGATTAGGTTGTCCGCTCGACTTAATCCATAATGCCATTCGTTTGACTCATTGCCGAATAACTGTAATTCGATACATCCAATCATAACAATTTGTCATTGATTTAATTGGCGATATTGTGGGGGTCAATATTGTGTACGCCGGAGTGTCGATTAAAGGCCCAGTATTAGATGAATGATTGCTTATTATTTAGCCTACCTATTTAATGCATAATTTGTGTTTTATAGAATTGATTGCCCTTATGCCATCCTAGATAATAATGTTTATTCTGGTCAAATGGTCACTGGAATAGAACATAACAATGGTATCATAAGTGTGATTAAATTCCCTTCAATCCCCGGAAAAAAAAATAATACTAATAATTTTAGGAGCATTCAGTTGTATTTCATAGGAAGTATTGCTATTTTCTGCACTTCACAATCTTTGTAAAGCTGAAATTTTAGCGATAATTCTGATTTTACGATTAGCCAACAACGATAGTTGGTTTGTTTGTAAGCAGGATTTTAACACTCAAAAGTACAGTAGAATTTAGTAGCCTATTTATGAACTGTAGAGCTAGTTGAACGTTGTTGGAAAATAACATTGTTGATTTTGGTGAAATCTTGCGATTTTTATGAATATAGTTGGTTGACATGTTCAATGCTATGAAATATGTTCAAGTGTATTATCTTGTGTGCATTTAGAGAGTATTTGCTTTAAATTTTCCACAATATGAGGAAATTTCAGTGATTTTGGACAACACTTATAGGTCTAAATTGAATTTAGTGTATCTTGTTTATTAGTCACTACAGTGCTAATTTTCTGTGAAACCGGTCTTGGTTACTCTTAAAATAACCACCGTCAAATTATTGCCGACTTCAGGTGATAACATTTAGGGAAAGTTCATTATTTTCCAATTTTAAGGGAAAATTCATCATTTTGGTGCAAATTTGTAGAAAATTGTATAAAATTTTCAAAGTGCTTAAAACTTAAGACTTGTGTTACAGACTTGTGTTACAAATTAGTTTAAATCTATCTTAAGTTAAATACTTGCTCAAAATCTAGTTAAATAATGCCTAGAACTAGAAGTAATCGTGCTAGAGGCATAGTTCAAGTTTCTTCAAGAGGCAGACAAAGTAGAAAACCCATAAATCGCCAAGATTTTATGGAATTCACAGATGCTTCAGTCAGCACGACTAATTTAAACAATACTCATATTACTCAAAACGAATCGGATACAGAATCAGAGTATTCTGATACCAACGACGAGATCGATGACGCATTAAATTTGCCTTTTCCCAAACGAGTTCAATCTTGTTCAGCTAATAGCTCTACTCAAAATAAGGGTAACGCTAGAGATCGGGTTAGATCTAGGTCTCCACAAAATACACATACATCATGTACAACTCAGGTACCCTTGAATTCTGAAGTACCACTTAGTACTCAAGTGCCGCTAAATAATCAAGTGCCACCTAATAATCAGGTGCACACAAACCAAAATGCGTTATTAAGCCATAACTTGCCACAAAATCAAACTACGCCTCTACCCCAAACTGTGCCGTTAAATTTAGTAACGCTACAGCATAATCGTATAACACCGAACTATGCCTAACTTAGAAATACAAACAAGTGCTCAAACACCGCTTAACATTCAAGTGCCAATAAATTTGCAAATACCGAATCATTCTCATGTTCCCATTACCCCAAATGTAGTAATAAATCCCCAAATTTCAAATGGAAATCAAACACTGCCATCTTTAACTCCAAAGTAGCGGACAACAGGGTAATATGATGGACGAAACTCACCTTCAAAAGATTTTGGATCATACTTTAGCAGTATGTTTACAATCAAACAGCGATAACCTTAAGGCAGTAAATGATAATCATTTAGAAGTACTTAAAACTATAACCGAATCAAATCAAAATAAGTCTAGACTTTGGGAAGAATTACGTTCAGCCAAGATAGCTATATTACCTTTTGCAGGGGATGACTCATTAGACATTTTCGCTTTCGCGTTAATGGTCGAAAATTTGCGCACGTTAGATCCTTCACTACAAGATTTAGAACTAGTTTCATTTGCATGTAATAAATGTACAGGCCCAGTCGTAATTTATTTAGCCATGAATCCGCATATAGCCACTTCCCGAAATTGGGACAGCTTTAAAGAAATTTTAATCGATAGATTTGGTTGCGGAGGTGAAATCGTCACCCCAACTTAGTTTCACACTGCGCGAATCAAAAAAGGCAGAAACTATTGAACTTTTAGCTGCCAGGCTAGAGAAAATGGCTTCACAACTTTGGAGAGTTAACACTTCAGACTCGGAATTACAGCGAGCTTTCAAACAATTAGCTAATATTGACGGAATGCGTTCAGTATTTCTTCACGCTATGCCACGGGAAATCGAAATTCATGTGACATCACAAATGCATACCACATTTAGGGATACGTATAACTCAGCCATCTATACACGTTCAATTTTAGCCGGATTCCAAGGCGATGAAGACGAACGTAACTCAGATAAATCAGATTCTTAACAAATTTCAAATACGGAAGTTAACAACCTAGCTTTTGGCACAATGCTAGATAAAATGAATTCATTAGAGAAAGGTATGACTAAGCTTAGTAACACTAAAGCTAAAATTGTTGAAGCTAAAGTTAGTACCATAAACACAAATGTAAACCAAGTCAATACGTGCTACCGTTGTTTAGCCCCAGGCCACGTAAAATGAGAATGTCGTACTAAAAACAAAAATCTACAACAAGTACGACAACATTGGGATAAGGTTAAACAGGATGGAGGATTTCCAATAAATAAATCTACCAACAAAAACGGTCGCGGAGAAAAGCGATACAGGGGAAATAACTGAGGTAAACGCGGAGATTATTTTTCTGGTTTCAAAAATAGGGATTCTATCCAGTTCAACAAGAAAAATAATCGTTACTCATTTCAAGCTAACACTAGCAATAATGGTAACAATGGTTACAATAACGGGCAACCAAAATCAAAATACCGGTAATAATTACAGTGGGAACTAAAACCAAAATAGAAATAAAAATCAAACTCAAAACCAAAATCAGCAATGGAAAAATAACAACCACCTAATCGTGTTCCACAACACGCTACAGACATAAACGAGGGCAATGACTCATGTCAAAACGATTACAATTCATAAAACGAGTTAGTAGTCTGAATGTAAACAGGGATTCAGAACTAAACTTAAATCAATCAGAACAGAACAATAACGACGATCAAAACCCACACGTCAGCTCAGTTCAAGCTCAAACTCCTGTTAATCTAACTAACGAGGTAAATAGTACTCACTCTTTAAAAGTAAAATGTGTTCCATTATTTTCAGACGAAGATGCAAATAAATTAATGCTTAATTTGTACTCTAACGTCGAATGGCACCAGCAAAAACTTGCTTTGCCAGATCACACCTTAGCTTTACCACGCTCAGCGTCAAAATTCTGTAAAATTCCGTCAAAATATGTTGCGAGGTCTATAGACAGTAATAAAACTCTCGTAAACGAATTTGCAAATGCTTTAAACACAGTTAACGATAAATACGATTTAACTTGTGACTCAGTAATAGTAATTTATTCAAAAATGGTTTAGATTCTACGAATTTTCATTCAGAATTAAACCCAGTCGATACTAAAAAGTCGATAGTTATTGCTTTATTAGGTAACGAATGCACAGTTCAGTTCAAACATATGGATGATTCATTCTATAAGAGTTAAAATGCCTTCGGGCAATTCTATTGGTATTTCACCAACAACGCAAAACGATTGGAAAGTGAGAATTCCAAATGTTGTAGGAACGTTTGAACCCACAATCTGCTTAACGTTTTGGGACAGCAAAAATGTTGCCTACCCAAATGCGTCACCAGCGAAACACTCATCGTTGGGTGAGCGAGGAAACTTGCTTACGAGCATTTCTGCTCTACCAGGCAACAGATGGTACAAGCAGCACCATCTAGCGTCCGAAGTTGATACTAGCCACGAGTCAGAGCAGCAAGGAGAAGCATCGCTCTACTCGGAGCAATCAGCGCTTAACGCTGATAACGTTCAAGTGAACACAGTTCTAAATAAAACTAAGGTTAAATATTCACGTCACACTTAGTGTTCGACGTTGGTAATATACCCAGAAATCTGTTTATTAGACACAGGTTCTTCACTTTCTTTAATTACGAACACAGCAGCGCAACGCATGCTTATGCCATTTAATTCCGATGACCACACCAGTCAATTTGGTTGGGGTCGGAAATCGTCAGATTAAAACAGTTAGGAAAATAGTAACAACCAGTGGTGCCTACAGGGGGGGGGTCAGTGAGGAGCAACTCCTCACTATCATTTTAGAGAGGGTGGAAAAATATCGATATATTTATTATATAACAGCAACACACCACCAATCACAACAACACAATATGACCCGTCAATAGTCAACACAACACATAAATCCAGAAAAAAAATGATTTAGTTTATAAGTTTACGCACGGATGAATATTGATTGAAAACCAAAAAAGAACAGTAGATGCTGTTGCTGCATGCGGCTATTAGGAACCGGTCATTATTTATCTCCAGGGGGGGGGATTAGGGGGGGTCGTTAAGTTTTTGAGTCCTCTCGAGGCGGGAATCAATTTTTTCAGGTCCCGTCAAGAGGGAGGGGGACCAACTGGAAGATAAATCATTTTTGGACCTCAAAAATGACACTTTCAGCAGTCAGAATTTCTAAAAATGCCTCAGCTTCTGGGAGGCAAGCCCCCCGACCCCCCATGATATAAGTTTTACATGATTTTGATGCTGTTAGTGTCATTTCTGCATGTATAGTTTTTACAAATAACTTTGTATACGAGCCTTGCCACCTGGCTTCTTAGGTCTTTCAGGTCCTATGTCACGGATGGGGACATACAAGTAAACAGTCATCATATTGTATGAATCTTGACAATAGATGGGTGTAAGGAACATTTTAATCCAACATATCTTTTCGATAAAAATGACACACGTTTCCATACATCTAATGGTACAGTAACTGTCGATGTGGAGAGTACTTACTTATTTTGGCTACAGCACTAATCTTCGCTACAGGAATCATCTGCAGACAGTCTCAATGAATATTCGAAAAGTGCAGTTATGTTTGGGGGAGGGATCACATTATTTTTGGACCTTGAGTGGGGGCAGTCAAGATTTTTTCAGGGTCTCGAAGGGAGGGACATCGAATATTTGGTGGTCACATCATTTCCGTCCCCCCGGAATAGAAATAAATCATATCAAAATAATATGGGCCAAAAATGTGTGTGGGGGTGGGGTGACAACCTAACACTACTCCAAGTCGAAAATATGAGAGTACCATTTTTGAAACGGGAGGGGGGTGGGCATTTGATATTAGGGGGTATTTCCTCGCTGAACCAGGGGGGGATAGGCACCACTGGTAACAACTATAGAAAGGTGTGAATTTTCTAGAAATCAAGAATTTATTATCGTTCCTGATGGTTCATTTGGTAACATTTCAGTGCTACTGGGATACGATTTCATGTCAAATAAATCAGATTCGTTAGCATTAAATTGCCCAGATAACATCTTAACTGTAGGTGATTTAAAATTTCAAATGTAATCAACACCGGAATTAGCTCATGTTGCCTATAACCAAAATAAGGAATTAATAAACACGGAATATTATAGACCCAATCACATTTACGTAGAGTCACTTAATGTAGCTACAGATGTAGAAACCGATGATAACCCTAAATCTACATGGAATTGTACACCTAAACAACATTTAATAGACATTCCTGTATCCTTGTTACGAGACGAAATAATTCCATCAAATTGCGAGAGTAGAATAACGGGAAATTTACATTTTCCGTATCCCGAAATACAGACAGGAATATTTCAACCTGATAACAGCGAATTTCCTGTACATCTTACCCACAGTCTTGCTAACACAACTCCCACAGGTATTATTACAGTCATGTGCATAAATCTTAATGGATTTGACGTAGAACTAAAAGCGGTTCTATCCTAGGCACGTACACGACAGCTATTATCGAGTATGAGGATAACACCTCCTTAGTTTCAATAAATTCAAATCCAAGTCCACCTCAAGTCCAAGCTCACCTCAAGTCCAATTGAGAAATCTTAAACCGCAAGTCCCATCGAGGTATCTCAAATCTCAAGTCCCATCGAGATTTCCCAAAATCAATCCGAACCGAGTGAAAGCTCATCGGAGGTGCAAGCTAGTAGCCTAGCTGACGCTCCCAAGCCAAAATCTAAGGCAAAACTCGATGCGGAGGGGAAATTTTAAAACATAGGTTCACGTTTCCAGATTTAAACAAGGAGGAAACGGGAGAATTTCTAGAGATGCTTAGAAATCACCAAGATTCATTTTCTAAAAACGATTTTGATCTAGGATGTTACGAGGGATACGAAGTTCCTATAGATACTGGCGAATCACAACCAGTAAGTTCTAAAATGTACCGAGTTTCATTTCACGAGCGTGAATTATTGGATAAATACATTGACGAAATGCAGAGAGTAGGAATAATCCAAGAAGGAAAATTAGGATGGTTATCTCCTTGTCTAATGACAAAGAGAAGGCCAACTGGTTAACGAGTAGTCGTAGATTTACGCAGTTTGAATTCTGTCGTGGAAAGTAAGTGTTCCAATACCCACTGTGACAGAAAGCATGGCTCACCTTAGTGGAGCTAAGTATTTTACACGCTTAGACTTTAAGTTCGGATTTTACCAACTTAAATTCGCCGAATCTGCTAAACCTAGGACATGTGTCTCTGCTAACTCTAAAACCTATTTTTTTAACAGGCTCCCAATGGGCCTTAAAACAGAGCCTACGCACTTCCAATTTTGTGCACAACAAATATTTGCGGACGTACTAGGAGCCTATTGTGCCGTCCGTCTATCTTGACGATTGTGTCCTGAGTAGTCCAGATCTTAAAACCCACATCAGTCATGTGAATCGCGCACTAGAACTAAAACTCAGCATTGAAAAGTGTGAATTTGCACGTAAGAAGGTCAAATTCTTAACTTTTGTGCTAGACGAAAACGGGATACAACCCAATAGCGATAAAACAAAGGCTATGCAACATTACCTTACACCTAACACACCTAAACAAGTCCGTTCATTTTTAGGTATGGTAAATTTCTATGGGCGACATATTTCTTCATTCGCCGAAATGTCACAGATATTTTCCAGACTAACAAGGAAATCTGTAAATTTCTATGAGGTGAAGATGAAGAAAGAGCATTTCAAGAACTTAAGCGAGCTATGATAAACGCTGCAACGCTTAAACATCCAGATTTTTCTAAACCCTTTTTTCTTGAAACTGACGCTAGTGGAGTAGCGATCGGGGCTGTTTAAGTTAGTATCACGGAGGTATAAACAGTATCATGGAGGTATAAACTATCCGTTAGTCTACACTTCCAGAACCCTCACTGAGGCGGAACGGAAGGAAACAACTACTACAAGGGAAATTCTAGCGATTATACATTGTATAGATTCATTTCGTTGCTATTTACTTGGTAAGATGTTTTTCTTAACTACGGACCATTAGCAATTTGCTATCTTTCTTGTGCCTCCTCCCTTCCCCAATTAGAATGAATCTTACTTCAACTCAGGGAATATGAATTCATCTTACGTCATAAATCAGGCCGACATCTAGCGGTTTCCGATGCGCTATCTCGCATATAGATACCAGTCGCTGTGTTGAGCAGTCAATTTCCTGACTCTGGACGCGACAACACCTACCGGCAGAGCAACGAAACGATCCATTCCTAGGCCAAATAATAAAACGAGTTAAAGATCAACCATCAGAAAATCTGATCGACGCTTCTAACAAGCGAAAGATCTTTTATAAAGATTATGACGGAATTCTATACAAAATTTGATTAGCAGACCCAAATAGAGGCCGTATGCACAATCTAGCACAGATGTGCATACCAAAATCTCTACGGAACTATTGTATCCAAGGTTACCATTCCACCCCTGGCGCCGGGCATCGCGGAGCCAGTAAAACTAGAGATTTAATAGAGCCATATTGCTATTGGCCTAAAATGATGGACGATATCGCTCATTACATTAAAACTTGTCAAGTATGTCAAGCTTACGTTAGACCTAATAAGCTACTCAAGGCTAAGCTAAGAGCCTACCAACCTCTACAGAGACCAGGTCATTCATGGAGCTTGGATCTCATTGGACCCTTGAATAAAAGCGTTCCCGGGAACGTCTACATAATGACGGTAATTGACGACTTCAGTCGTTACGAATTCCCGATAAGAAAGCAGAAACAATAGCTAAAAAGTTGTTTTCTCACCTCATAGCTAGATATGGAGCACCCGTGCAACTGCGCGGAGACAACGGAAGTGAGATAAACAACGCTATTGTGGCAAGATTGTCAAATTTGTTCAATATTAAACAGGTAAACTTCACTCCTAACACATCGTGGGTAGGAGGAACGGTAGGAGCAGCAAATAGGAGAATAGAAACAGTACTACGTAAGATTTCTGCAAGCTGTCCAGAAAATTGGTACGAGTATCTAGAATTTAGTAACTATAGCGCTAAATGCGTGTCCTAATTCAACCACACTAATTAGCTCACATTATTTACATCACGGTTCCGAATTTACTTGCCGAGTGCATTAGCTTTCGAACCACCACGACTCTGCTATGATAGTGATGACACTATAGTACGTCTAGAGAGTGGACTACAAGCAGCATTCGAAGTCACTCGAGCGCATATTTGGAAAGCAGTTAAAAGACAACAAAACTTTTATGATCTCACTGCACGTCCTTACCACTACATAGTCGATGATTACGTATTATTACACGACTTCTTACCAATTAAACAAATGTCGCCGAAATTACTTCATACTTGGACAGGACCGTTCAGGATTATGAAATTCGTTAACGATGTTATCGTTCATATTGTACATTTTCTGGATCCATTAAAAGTCGTTCGCGCACATGTGAACAATTTAAGACCATGGTTCCTAAGAACAAATAACCAACCTGTTCCTTTTAACGGACGTACCGATTTGGAATTATCAGAGCAGCTTAACGGAACCTTGACGGAAGCTGAAATAAAATTACAACAATAGATATCAAAACTTTTGGAAGATCCTACGGATCACTTATCGGAGATTCAACCACCAACGTTTACGCCTTCAGAGCCTGACGATGTAGCTAGCAGTTCAGACATAAACTCAACCAAGAAACGCAAATGCGTAGAGCCAAAATCGGCCGCTTATTTACAAAATAAATACCGTAAAATAGATTGCAAACTTAATAAACAAAGAATGCTTGGTTCTACACATGGTTATAATACCCGTAGCAGTAAAGCCACCCCAGAAATTAGGCTGCGTCGGCAGTTGGAAGAGGCAAACATTGAGGATGAGTAAGTCTTTGTGTATCCAATTGAGAACAAAGAAAACTTGGCATCACCCGTGAAGGAGCGTCCACACGCTTTGCACGCGGGGGCCCTAGTGAGTAAAATCGGAAGCACGTTTCCGAAACCAAAGCATGATTGCTAGACCAGTCCCTACGCAGTTTCGATTATCACATGGTATAACACTAACCGTGTTTACATCGCATAAATACCTGGAAATAGCTTAAGTCTTTTATGTTTCAGGATGTAATATAAAATAACCTTGAGACGGAAACTCGCAGCCTGTTTTAGTAAATACTATTATTTGAAAATAAGAAAAAAACATGAAATATATACAAAACGGAAAATACGAAAATAGACAAAAAATACGGGAAACACGTAAACACGTATAAACATAACATACGAATACGTAAAATCAGTAAACATTTACAACATGACATAAGAAAAAATATAATGAAAACATAATCAAACAGGAAAAGTAATTACAAAACATGGTAAATCACAGAACATAAAATAAAGTAACGTAACCAAAATATTTACAAACATGCTATACAAAAATTTTGCAACAAAATATGAACCAAAATGAGACATGGACAATCATAAAATAAGAAAATAAATCCACATTAACCATGTCATATCCGCATCTTACAGTATGAGATTTTAACCTAGTAAATGAGTAAAATTTAAGAAAATTAGAAGAAGAAATTAAACTTATTGAAGAAGAAAATTTAAGAAAATTAAAAGGAATTGATAATAGTAAATTTGGCCATAGAAACAATTCTGAAACCGAAAACCGAAATAATTGGACAAAGAATAAATTTAAATTATAAGTTAAATTAAGGTTGCAGAAACAAAATATCATAAAATAAGGTTGCAAAACATAGCAAAATAGAATAAATATATACAACAACAACAAATTCCATGGTTCTGGTAAATAAGTAAAATATGAAGGCATCTTAAATGAAAAAAATAGTAGAGAAATAAAATAAAAACATTGAATATACATAAAACATTTCCTGAAATAAAAGATCAAAATTAGTACATATAAAAACATTGTACGATCACAGATTTAAGAAGTATACATTTAATACTTAGACATGATAAAATGGTAAAGAAAAAACCAAAAGAAAAAAATAGTTTAAGAACAGGAAAATTTAATTTTGACTAAAATTTAAGATTTCATTTAGAAAGTTAAGAAACTAATAAGAAAGTTTAGTTTGGAAGAACTTTCAGAAATCTATGATCATACAAACATGACATTACCTTTCAACAGTTAAAATGAAAAGAAAAAACAAATAAAATAAAAATATATACAGTTATGTACAACCCTGAAATCAGGACGGGTAACAGCGAACTCGACCACACCGCTTATTTTGTAGCGGGCAGTCGAGATGTGGCGAGTTCTCAGTGGGCATTGAATGCCACTCGCTACATGCGAGAGTTCCCACCAGGCGTGACATGCATATAGAGATAAGTTGAGTGAGGGTTGAAGAGAGCAGCCAGTTGATGAGGACGCAAAGAGGCACAATCTCACAATCTGAAATCGACGCTTAGGTGAGCAGGGCATTTATTCTCGTCAATAAATGCAATTAGATCTTAAACCGACTGAGTTTAATCCGAGGCAACAACCCGCGGAAGCACCGAGGACGAAAACTTGCCGCAAAGTGGCGTTCCGAATCAGGTAGTAACCCTGTTGTATGAAACTTTGTTGTGATGGGTTTTTTTTTGGAGAACTTTCTGCTTCAGTCTGATGTAAATTGTCTGTACCTTTTTACCCAAACTTTACAAAATTGTCGTGGAGAAGAAGACAGCATGGTTTGTTGTGCTGTGTACTGTAAAAATGACTTGTGCAAACGATTTTATTGGTGTGATCGCTAACCGCCAATTTGACCGTTACCAGCAACCGTTTTTTGCGCCATGTGCTCGTTGATTTAATTTTGCCATCCTGCATTAATAATTTGTGTAAATCCAATGTCATGCAGTAGAAATGTTATACGAACATTCAGTAGTCATTTCTGCTCGAAATTGCGCAGTTTTACGTAATTTTAGTGATTATTTTTACGAATTTTCCTTCGTTCTTGAGTGCGTATGAATACAAACGCTTAGCTTTTAGTGATGCGACTTCGCTTACTGGCGCATCCGCCTTGTCTTTTTCCTTTGTCTGCGATCGGCAACGCGAACTCTTTGAAAAATACGAATTTGATTTTGCGTATTTATGTCTGCAACTTTTTATCTTTAATGGATGTCGCATTAGAGTGTTACTATGCAATGCATCAGTGGTGCTGCATGGAAATTAGTGCCATTTCCAGTGTTTTTTGTTATGAAATCCAAATGTGGTTCGGGAACTACTTTCTATTGCACAAGTAGTCAACTAGTATCGCTAGTGAGTGCAGCGGCATGGAAGATTCATTCATGTTGTCAGATGCGGCGATAGGTGGCATCGTTGTAGATAAAATGGCGGCCCCCAGTAAAAATGCGACAGCATCGAATTTTGACTTTCTTTCACCGATTTCTAGTGCTTTTGGACTGAATAAATTAACTGATGGTATGTGGCCAGCACGGGAATCAGGTAATGATAGTGTTGATGAAGGCAATAATGATTTGCACCACTCTGAATTGCGTGATGACGATTCTGATACCAACGCAATTTTACCGCCTAGTAACGATGATGTAAATAGTGCTTCTTCTGTTCAAGACTGTGTTGTACCTACAGTTGATCAGCAGGTTGATAGGCTGACTGATAAATTAAAGCAACAGGAGCAATTAATGTAAAAATTTGCTTCTGAACTGCAAAACCAGGGTGTTAGGCTAGATACTTCTTTGAGTGCTGTTAGGCAACAACTGCAAACATACGAGAAGGTTGTTGATGTTAGAATGGATAAAATTGCTCAAACTTTGCAACAATCTTTTACTGATAAGATTAATGCTTCTCATTCCAACATGAGAGCTGATTTTCAAAGTAGTGTTGATAAAATTTTAGCTACTATTTCTCCTGCTCCACAGAATTTGATTGTTAATAGTAGTGTTCCTATTAGCAATACTTCTAGTACACCCCAGACTTTTACACCCATGTCAAGTGTAGCTCCATCTATAAACACACAAATGTCTTCTTGTTCTAGTAGTAGCCTAGTTTCAGCGAATCTGTTGAGCACTGCACAGGGCTCAGGGACTGTCTCTGTACCAATTTCATCTATTGGGTCGAACAATACTCCTACTAGTAGTGTGTTAGGCGTATTACACCAGTATGTGGCTCCATCTATGATGACACAAACGACTGTTAGTACATGTGTTAGTCCTAATATCATGATTGTTACTTCTTCAAATGCTGCGAGTACACCAATTAGTACACCGATTGTTAGTGCTTCGCAGGTAAATGCAACCAGCACTGTACCCAGTAACTATGTGGCTCCATCTATGACCACATTACCAGTTTCAAATTTAGTTTCTGCTGTAACTGTCACTACGCCTTTGCAATTAAACCCAGAAACAAGGCTTGAGGAATGGTTCGACCGCATGGATGTTTATGTATGTAAAATGCAGCTGGAAGGTATACCGCTACACACTTTTCTTCGCTCAGTGCTCCTAGGGAAGTACAAGGAGTGGTGGGACGCTTATGCAACCCCGACTTTGTCTTGGGATGACGTTAAAGCAGTTTTTCGTGAAGATTTTATGCAGTATAAATCTGATGGCATTCTTTTAGCTGAGATTGCGACTATGCAACAACGTGCCAATCAGACACCTCTTGAAGTTTTGGCTGCTATTTTGAGCAAGTGTAGTAAACTAACTCGTCCTCTTGATGACGCGAGTGTCATACAAATGTTTCTCGAAGGCCTATCTCAGGACGTTCGTGATTTTGTTGCTGGTAAAGACCCAAAAATGCTTCAGAGCTTGAAGGACACGATTCGCAAACTACCTTCATGGCATAAATTTTCTTTGCATGAGAAGACAACTTCTCGCAGTTTTAAACAAACTCACAGTATGAGTGTGGACTCTGCAACGAACTCTGTATTGAATTTGCCTGTGTCTAATTCTGTTTTGCATGCTTCTTTAAGGAATGCACCTTCGTCAAATAATACTTCTGCTAGCTTTAGTGATAGGGGTGTCCCTGCACAGCCGATTAGCTGACGGCAAAGTGCACGATTAACTGTGTCCAATCCTAGTTTAAACTCAGGGATAAAACCTGGTGCCAACAATACTGCTCTAGTTGGACTGTCTCAAACTGCTGCAGGTAAGGTTCAGGCTCAGGAAAGAATTCAGGTTATTTCAGGTGAGAGTGCTAAACCGAACACATGTATTCAGGATAAGTCGCATTCTGAGGGCGGTTCGGATAGTCAGAATGCTGGGCTTTTCTCTTTTTTGTCTGGGGACGTTAAACCTAAATCAAAGAGGAAGGGTTGGTTACCTCATGAAGTTTAGGTAAGGGATAAGATTTGCAGAAAATGTAACTTAGTGAGTCACATTCAGCGTGATTGCCCCTCGAAAAATGATGAGCTTTCAGCTTGTAGGGTGCCAATTGAGAATGATTTGTCTTACGTTAATGCTATGATTAAAGGCTCGACTTTCGCCTACTGTCTAGATTCAGGTGCTAAACGCAGTGGTTTGTTAGAATCTTGGTTCAAGGTCATCGCACCCAATGAAGTCATGCGACCGTACGAGGGCACACCTTTTCAACTTGTTCGGAGAGACTGGCTTGAAACCACTAGGAGAAGTCACCCTCACAGTAATGATCAACTGAGGTCACACGACCGTTGACTTTGTGATCTTCAAAGACCTTGGCGATAATTGTATCTTGGGAACAGATTACATGATGAAGTCAGGCCTTGTTCTTGACGTTGCTAACAGAAGAGCCTATTTCAATACGAACTTAAACGCACCTTTCCCGCTCAGAGAATGGTACAAGGGCAAAGACGTGTCCTGTAACAGTACACCGATGTGGAAGATTGCTACATCATCCAGCGATGAAGAAGGACATTTTAATGTGATGACACCTCAACAGTTCTTGCAACTCGACGAGATGTTTGACAAGAATGCAGACATTTTCCCTGGAAGATCGGGTTTGACCAACTTAACCAAGCACCGTATCAAGTTCAAGTCAGAACCTCGACCTTTTGTAGCCAAGTACCATCGTCAATCGCCGCAGATGAGGCGCAAGATGCAGAAGATAATAAGAGAGCTGGAACGGGAGGATAAGTTTGAACCTTCAGAGAGTCAATGGGGAAGTTTGTTCTTCATGAAAAGGAAGACTGATGGATCCTTCCGTCCCATTTTGGACTATCGCATGTTGAATGATCAGTTGGAGAACGATAGCTACCCTATGCCTCGCATAGAGGAGATGCTCGAATTCCTTGCAGGCAAAACGTATGTGTCAGTGCTAGACGGACATTCTGGCTTTCACCGGATACCCATTGCGAAGGAATCAAGGGATTGTACGACTTTCATTTGTAGTGAAGGCGCTTGGAGATGGAAATGTTTGCCTTTTGGTTTGAAAAATTCCTCAGCAGTGTTTCAGAAGACCCTGATCAAGGCACTCGGAGACTTAATAGGGACAGTGTGTGTACTTTATGTTGATGACATAATTGTAGCCACCGCTTCCTGGGAAGAGCATCTTGCTGCCATCGAGAAGATCTTCAGCAGACTTAGGCTACACGGTTTCACGCTGAAACGGTCAAATGTAACTTTTGCCTACCAATAATGACAGTCTTGGAAGTCACGGTTGGAGCAAGAGGAATCCATCTAAAGGAGAGCATATTGCAGCTGTCACGAACTACCCTTTATGGGTTTGGCAAATTATTTTCGAAAATTTGTCATGAATTTTTCAACCATAATCAGACCGATGACACGCCTGATAAGAAAGACTGAGAAGCTACTGTGGTCACCGGAAGCAGAAGAGGCCTTCCAGACTATTAAGACGAGAATTGTCAACTCGGATGCATTGCAGTTACCGGATTACTCGCAACCTTTTCGTCGAGACAGACACAAGTGATGAAGGCATCGGAGCGATGATCACGCAAGTGATGAAGGCATCGGAGCGATGATCACGCAAGAGAACAACGGTGTACGACGTGCGATAGAATTCTACAGTAGAACTCTTAGCGACAGAGAGCGTAACTACACGACTTTCGAAAAAGAGGCTCTCGCAGCTGTGACAGCAATTGACCGCTGGCGACATTATCTTGAAGGAACGCATTGTACGCTGCTGACCGATTGTGAAGCGTTAAAATGGGCCTTGAGTAACAAGCCACAACACAGGAAGGACTGTGCATTGGGCTTTGCGTTTGCAAATGTTCGACTATACAGTTTGTCATCGCCCTGGGAAAACAAACGTCGTGGCTGACGCTTTGTCTAGAGCACCTTTGCCGATGTTTACAATCAGGCTGCAACCGAAGCTACTTGTCGACAGCAAAGACTCGTTGCGTGCAGAACAACGCAAAGACCCAGAAATCACGCTCGTGACTAAGATTCTCACATCACCTTTGGAGACCAAGAAGGACGTCTCTGCGAAGAAACTCGACGATGTACAGAAGAACTTTCAGATTCATGATGGTGTAGTGTATTATGAAGACAAATCGTTCAAGGACAGGGGAAGAAAGTTCGACAGACTACGAATTTATTGTCCCCGTACCCTTCGTCACTCTTTCCTCTCGGAACAACACGATGCTGTTCAATCCGGTCACCTCGGCATTGCGAAAACAATGGAGCGACTGAGATCCATAGCTTTCTGGCCTGGAATGTTCAGGGATGCGAAACGTTACATTCGATCCTACCACCAATGTCAAGTATCAAAGACTACCCAGCAGACAAAGAAAGGGAAGATGGTTCCAGTGATACCGACGGCACCAATGTCGCACTTGGGAATCGATTTTGTTGGCCCCATGCCCGCCACTACCCAAGGGAACCGTTACGTACTCTCGATAGTTGATTACTTTACCAAGTGGGTACGGTTTGTGCTCACTCGCCATGCCACAGCTAGAGCAGCAGCGGTACATCTGTTCAAAGAAGTCGTCAGAAACAGAGGCCCACCGCAGGTACTTATCTCGGACAACGGCCCGGCTTTTGTGTCAAAGCTCATTGAGGAGCTAGCGAAGTTGACTAACATGGAATTACAAAAGATCTGTACGTACCACGCCCAGTCAAACGCAACAGAAAGAGTTAATCGTACACTGAAGAATGCCATCAGATTGTACGTTGGTATGAAACACAATGCATGGGGACCGTTGTTACCTAACTTAGAAGTTGCCTTGTGAACGATTCCGCACGCAAGTACTGGCAACACACCATTCTTTCTTGTGTATGGACAAGACCCTTGGTCTGTTTCAAAGTTAGTTTGTGTTCCGACCCAGAAACCCAACCAGACCCTTGATGCGTACTTATAGGATCATCAACGTCACCTTGATGATGCCAGAGACCTTGCTAGAGTGCACCTGCAAGAGGCTGCAAGGAAATGCAAGATCACCTATGACGCCAGACGAAGAGACTACCACTACGCCGTGAATAAGCTCGTGAAATTGAAGGCTCACTTCAAGTCTGATGCTTCGAAAGGCATATCTAAGAAATTGGCTCCAATTTATCTTGCGCCGTATCGCATTCTTCAACGAAAGCAAGACCTCAACTATGTAGTGCAGAACATAGATAACTTAAACGATATGCGTACTGTCAATGTCGTTGATGTAAATCCGTATTATGACCCAGTGAACATGATGGACGAATATGATGATGAACGACGCATTGAGGAAGAAGAGAAATCCTTTTTCCACCCTGACATCAAAGACATTGTCTGTGGTACAAAGACTTTGCCTGTGAAGAAAGTCTACCATGGTAATATTCCGATACCTTCGGATGACCTAGCCGATAAGCTACAGGGAGGCAACAAGTATGTTTGGCAAAAGAACCGCGAATTCGACTGCTTACCCTACTACAGGATAGGTGAAGAGGTTAAATTTTTCACGAGGATTGCCGACGATGGGAAACCGGAATTCGAAGGACCCTTCAGAGTTGTGAAGCACCTGACTCAGTTCCTCTGCAGTCTTCAAAGTTCGACTGATCCCAACGATGTGCGTAACCAGATCCACGTCTACAGCATGACACCGATTTCTCATGTTTGGGCTCCCATCATGGTGAAACATGGAGTGCGCAGTGTTCTTCAAGAAAGCTCCGCTGACGAACTTTCCGTTGATGAAACGAGTGATAGTGGTGTTGATAAACTTTCCGTTGATACTAGTGTTGCTTCGGCATCTAACAAACTTTCCGTTGATGCTCCAAAGTTTATTCCGAGATCACAAGTGTTTCAGCAAATACACAGTGAGAGGTCAGATGTTGACGAAGATGACAGTGTTGTTACCCAACCCTCGTCTCCACGCACACGTATTGCTCAGAAGACACGACCTGCCTTTCCATGTGTCAAAGCTGCGGTTACAACTGTGGTTAACCGACTGAAGAGGCAGATTCGGAAACCGCTGCGTTACAGAATGTGTAGAATCTTCCAGCTAGAATCTGACAGCAGCGCGATTTTCCCTTTCTTGAAAGTCTTACCGTCTGAATGGTGCCTTGTTACGCACGAACCGTGCGATAATCTTGATCAGTGTTCGTTTGTTCGACACTGTGATTCTTTGACAGTTTAACTTAAAGTTAGTTAGTTGAGCCGAGATTTGTTTCTCTGTTCGCTCGTAAATTTTCTGTTCACTCGTAATGTTTAAGTGATTATCCTCTCTGTTAATTGTATTGTGGGAGATAATTTTGTTGTATAATTGGGTGGATGACGATTTCTGTTTGGCTTGCGATTTACACATGGGCAGCGTTGCTTCGTAACCCGGGGACCTTTGTTGACAACGCGTTGTAGCCTGCAGTCGTTCGCGATAGGGCAATTAAAACGTACGCTGGGTTGGGTCTCCGCATAGGTTCATTGGAGCAGTACGCGCTGGAGTGGATTGCTAGCCGACGAGAGCAGAAGCTGAAACACCACATTTCAATGTAAGCGTAGACTAGATCTGTTTTTGAATGTTTCTTTTTCAATTATCGATTTACTATTGATGTAAGTCTTTCCCTGCATACTTGCTTTTGCATTGCCCAGAGGTCGATTTCGGGGAGGGGGTGCTTGTGGCGAGTTCTCAGTGGGCATTGAACACCACTTGCTACGTGCGAAAGTTCGCCACCAGGCAGACATGAATGTAGAGATAAGTTGAGTAAGGGTTGGAGAGAGCAGACAGTTGATGAGAACGCAAAGAGCCGCAATCTCACAATCTGAAATCGACGCTCAGGTGAGCAGGGCATTTATTCTCATCAATAAATGCAATTAGATCTGAAACCGACTGAGTTTAATCCGAGGCAACAACCCGCGGAAGCACCGAGGACGAAAGCTAGCCGCAGAGAACGGCAACAGCATTAATCGTCGCCGCTGTCGCTAGCCGGGTCATCTTAAATAAAGAAAATTGAACGACAAAGATTAAAATTCAATTCATAAAATTATGAATGCATGTGAAATTGACATGTAATTTGGTTCATCATAAGTATAAACTTTCGCATATAGCGGTACATGTTGTTACCTTAATTTCTCTCACGTTCATAAGAACAATATAGAGGGAAATCACTGTAAAATTGTATACGGGATTATGATGTTCAAGCATATAGATAATAGCTGGAACATGTTCTTTTCCCGAGATAATTATTATAACTGCATGAACATTTTGTGAGTAATACTACACCCCCATCCCCCCCTCCCCAATTAAAGAATTTAATAATTATTCAGATTAAAATAAAACGAGCAAAGTATCCTATTGCATTAAGACTATAGTTACAACCATTCTTAAAACCACTATTTTAGAGTTCGAACGCACAGCGGAAATTTAGTTTTCCTACGCGCAGAGAGCCTAATCTACTTTTAGCGTTTAGTTCGCGCTGCTGCACTAGTTGCAGCTAATAGTTCAAAACCAAAGAATTTGTAAAGATACATTCCCGATATATACCGGATGGTTACCGGACCTTCAAAATTAATGTTTTATATCGGTTAAACTATAAGTACTATACAAACTTGTACGATAAACAAATTGTACTAAGATTTTAATATGACACCCCCCCCCCCCACTGAAAATTTTCAGAAATTAAAATTTCACTCACACTCTAGTTAGTCTAGATAGCATATTATTCTTGAAACGGAAATGGTACCACATAAATAAATAATAGGCTATATAGGAGTCCAGTTTCATTAATTTAGTTCGGACCACCTAGCCAATTAAAATTATCACACAAATAAATAAGAACATCATTACATGGCACGGATTCCCTTTCACGAATGGGAAAAAAATTAAAGCATTTAAAGGACATTCATTTCTTAAATTTAAGAAAGAAACAAATGAAGGTCCTAGGCGGATGCTACTTTACTTATTTTAAAGGCATAAATTATCACAAATGTTATGAAACGGAAGTTGGACAAACTATGCATATAGCTATGCTATATTATTTAAATTTTACATCCATAAGGACATGAATGATGAATGATAAAATTAAAATTAATAATAGTAATAATCAATATTGCATTTCACATCTATAAAGAAATGGATCATGAAACATAAAATTGCAGTTTCATTCATTTTAGGACCAGTTCGTATAAATTCCTCATCCAGTGCCTCAAATAATTACCACCACGTTGTTAATAGAAACAACATAAAAATAAATAGAAATTGATTTTATACCATTTCATGTAAATGTAACTTACCAAAAAGCCTAGAATTCATAGAGCCTATACCAGTAAAAGTGAAAATAAACACCCTACTTCAAAGTAACTTAATTTTACTTTTGAGAACCATTAATTTAAAACTAAAAACACTCGAAAAAAGTAATTGTCAATAATGGTACTTCTCTTTTCTCAAAGAGCAATAATGTGTTTTAAAATGCATACATTGCAGTAGATTTTTTTAAGACTCATTACAGTCAATAATTAAGCTTAAATCGCAAATATTGTGATAAGGTTTAAATGAGTTTATGGAAGTTGTTCAAACGGAAATATTTTGCATAAACAAATTTGGTATTATCATTTCCACTTCCAGCAAATCAAAAAGTAACATTTCGTAACCATTATATGAATGAAATTTGAAATAAATATTAAATATGAATATTATATGATTTTTTTTTATTAAAAATAATAACAATAACAGTAGAAAATAATGACGAATAGGAATTTTCTTACCATATTGTCCGTTGACAAGAGTTCAGCAAGGTCGCCGGGCAACTCATCGGTCGGCAGGTTTAACTCCTGCTGACGGGCGGTCTCTTCATGTTGGGCCAACGTTCTATGTAAGTTCTGTTGCATAAAGAAGACATTTTCAGCATTGACTGCCCGCCGGAATACTCTTTGGTTCCGTGGGGAAACGGCGGAAATGTCACATGACAGCAATGTAGGTATTGCCTTGCCGTTATGGGACTACATGTTAAAAAGTGCGAGCCAGCCGGAGTTGTTGGGATTGAGAGGATTCTTCTGGTGGAACGCAATCAAGTAAAATATTTTGTCCAGTTTTCTAATATTATCTCCATAAAAAAGAGTCGTAAAACATAGTCTAAAGGATCCTCGTCCGGGAGCATAGGAGAATATGGCGTCTCCTCTATGGAACGATGAGGGTATTCGCGGAATAGAGCCGCAGGACAACAGCCGCAGGAACTCTTTAATGTAGTGCGGCATACTAGCAGCCGCGCCCCTCTTCTCCTTTGGTGTTGTTTTCCTCTTCTTACGTGGGGGATCCATAGCAATAGGGTTAGGGAGCAGAAAGCGAAAGCAGACAGTCGCTTGGAACTTCGTGTGCGGGTAAAATCGCCGAATTTTCCCAAGTCCAAAAGTTGTGACCCAAAAACGGACATTGGCAAAACCAATGGGTGCTAAGTTCAGGCTTGATGTCACGAAAAAGAGGCTGTCTCTTTTCCTAGGGACCTAGCTTACCCCCTCTGCTTTTGCAGTGACCATCAGCTGTTGTTTACATGGCCTCGACCAGGCTAAATTTTGAGGTCAGATCAAGCCAATATGGCCCAGAGCCGTACCCCAATCCTTTCAACCTTTCAACCCACAGACCACTTTCGTTTATTGCCCACCCATTCCCTCAGCAGAGAGAGTGAACATGCGCAAATGCGCTCATCAGCAAGTGAAAGGGATGGTCAAAGTAGGTCAACATGCCTGACTATGACAACAGCTCGCTAGCCACACAAGTAGCTAAATTTAGCAATCTCACTCCATAAGGAGAAAATACAGAACTGTTCTTTAAAATGAGACAGAAAATTCTGAAACAATATTTGGAAATAAAATTATTTAATTCATGTATATGGTCACTAACAAATACAAAATTGTGTAAATAATTGTGATATGTTGCAGATAACCTAGAAATATATGTGAATGTAACATAACTGATGTAGTCCAAAATACATGTATTTTCAGAAAATTGCGCAACATACAATGAATTGTGGTAAAATGTCAGGATGGCAGATAAATGGAGAAAAGAGGCTAAATCATAGAACAGGTATCATTCCACCATGATCCAGGACTAATCCATAAAAAGATAAGTGATTCCTAGCCTTGTGGTGAAAACAATCAGTGTCAATTATAGACCACACCCCTCCTTGCCACGACACACATAAATTAACTGCCATTATTATGCAAACTTAAATATAGAAATTTTCATAAGTTAATGGGGCAACACAAATAGCTTATTATACTTGGAAAACATTGCTGTTACTCATTGTAAAGCTTATTAACTTGGAAAACATTGCTGTTACTTATAGTAAGGCACACTTAACGTTAATTATATAAAATGATTCACCATGTGAATTCAATTTGATAAAGGATGAGGTACGCTTAAGACCTGGAATGCCAAACGTAAGTTCAAATCAATGGTTACACTAAGTTTTTAAAGTACCTCACACGTAAGTACCTAGGGAACAGATTACACATGGTTACTCAGGTTGTAGTGGAAAACCTTGAAAAATCTATCGCATGCTGGAAATAACTTTTTCCTGGTTGGCAACAACCGCAAATGATACTTAGCGTTGTAAGTGCAGACTTATAACCTAGCAAATCAGTGATGGAGTCTCTCCAACTCGTATTATTTGATTCGCCCAGGGTAACTAGTACTGTAGTTAAATTGTCACTCAGTGACGTGGAAATCAGACGATCAAAAATTTCGTCCCCTTAATTGAAAAAAAAATGTAGTTAAAGTGACTTCTGTTGCTAGCCACCATACAAGCGGTGCAAAATCGCTCTGAATAAGTTATCCAAAATTAACGATAGCAGGCATAGGGATGTCTCTGCATATTCTAAGTTAAATAGTGCAGTAGCAACGCTTAGATACCGCAGAATAAAGTCTATGACAGCAAGTTATTGGAAGCTTGCATATCAGAAACAAATTAGCAGCACAAATAAAAAAAATATGTTGTATAATTGCTGCATTTCGATTTAATTTTAAATCTTAGGTTTCTGAAATTTTAGAATTCGAGCATCTGACTCACCTATGTATTGGATGTTTACGTTCAGTAGAACCAATGAGGTAGCATAGGTAAAAACAGGTTTTTTGCCATGCAAAAGAGCTCGTTAAAGGCGACAGCCTTACAGACAAATCACTATATAACATTAGTTCTAGTTACAAATACGAGTGACTAGAGCATCACACAACATTAGGCTCAAGGATTATGCCATTCACATCCTGTAGCATAACATATTTATTGTGAGGAAACATATTAATTTCTAAAACTCATGTTTGTTGGCGGAACTGTTAGGTTCAACCTGAACATGATAGTCAAAATGGGTTAACACACATATACATTAACAAGGTTCTTAAAATGCCATGATAGACGGCTTTCTGTATTGGTCAGTTTGAACTGTCACGTGGTAGTCAAAAGGGAAAATAGACAAACACAAATACAGTTGGTTCTTAAGAAAGTTACGATTGACGGCTTCCCGCACGGGTTAGTCTGAACTGTCTCGTAGTACTCAAATGGGTGAAACAAGTAAATATAAATATATTTTACACACCACATCAAAAACGAACCGCATATATAATGAGTTGCAGTACTCGTTATGCTGCTATGAAAATGAAACTTAGAGTCAAATACAGACACTGACAATGATACTACCAAAACGTGGAGTACGTGACAATATTTTGAACATTAAGTAAGCAATAGGCACACAGCCATGAAAATTTTCATTGGGAATAACAGCAGATGACATGTAAATGAAGGGGTTAAGCGAATGCGACTTAACGGGGTAATAAAACAGGTATCCTGTCCCCTCCCTTATCCTAATGCTTATTTGTTACTATGTAGCATGAGAATTTACCATATAAGTAAAAGCTTGTCAGAACTGACTTTGATAACTCGGTCGCCAGTTTGAATCCCAGCACGGGACCAAACAAGTGATATTGTATTCAAAAACATATAAGTTTCTAGGCGACTCATTTATATAGCATGCATATGATATTTTATTTTACGAAGACTGTGTATTCCGATGAAATCGTGTTGCCATTGGTACTGCCGGGAAATAATGATTAAATTTGACAATGTCAAATAGTACTGTTCGAATCGAACCATGGACATTTTCTATTTTTTTTTTAGTATTCATGAATTTGCTTGCAAAAAGCAATTTGCAGTCATGTTTGGCTATAAAGTGACTTTTCTTCAAAATGTGAAGAGGCAAGAAACAAGATTTCAAAGGGAAACAGTGAAAGTTGAAAAAACATAGCCTGTAACGCTTGTGTTTTCTTTCATTCCCCCAGCTAGAGCAAAAACTAGGCCAAACAGCTGGCGACATAATTGCCGAGGGTAGAGAAACTACTCAGCCTTGAACGACCTTGGCCGGACCGTGGCCAACTCGAGACCGAAGGTAGAGCACAACACGATATGGGAAAGTGCCACGCCTCCCTCCTTTGAAAGCGAGAGGGAAAACAAACCCATGTGGCCAGCACAGAGAAAGCGAAATATTATTTATTTCAGATCAACAGCAACAAACTTGAATTTATTAAATTTGAGTTCAGTTACATGGAGAATGTGCTCTCGAGTCTTGCATGCCACTTAAGCCATACAGTATTTTTATTCCAATTCCACCCAGAATAGTATTGCTCGATTAATGAGGCAATTTAATCTTGTTGTACATAATTATTGCCCTATTTCTATGAAGGTTGTTTTTTACCTTAAAGAAGGTGCGTTTTCCCTAGTTACACGACAATTAACTTTGGGCCAATCGGTAAATGCGAAATTCTTGCTTAATTATGTAAAGCAGTTTCTGTTATAAATGAGCTGGGTTTGGAAGCTAAAATAAGGAACCACTAAAAAGGTACCATGATTTTAGGATGAACAGGGATATGTAAGGAAATAATTAATGGCTTAATTAATATTCATAACAGAAACAATACAACTAATTAATTAGATACATATTTGCATAATAACATACATTTATTAAATGCATGAGCCGAATATTTATTCAGATAGATCAAAACGACTCCAGGTAGTAAATATAATTGGGAGTCCTCTTCAAAGACAACCGAGAGGCAGCAAGATCATTTGTAACCTGAACAAGTGTAATTACACCTATTGTTAAAGTTTAAAGGATGGCTTTACCAGTTGACAATCTTTACGACAGTTTCGTAGAACCTAAATGACTTTCTAGAAGTAGATTTAATTACGGTAAGATCGTCGCTCGTGATCGATCACTTCAAGGAATAACAATAAATCACTCCCACACGGGACAGTTAATTATAGCGGCATGTAACTTCAAAGTGCCGAATACGGGGAACAATTAATGAACCCAAAAGCAACAATGGAATGATTGACATGCGTAGAGGTCCCATTTGGCGATAAGGGCCAGAATGTTACTATATTTAGCATTTCAATACTACAATGGATCGATCATGGCTGATAATGCTACAGTATTTAAACCGAACCTCAGAATGCATGATATCAGTCGATCATCAGCCGCTCAACAGTTGTTTAACTAGTTCACGCCAGTCATATTCCGGAGGTCTTGATTCGAAGAATGCCAGGCCAGAAGCTGTGCCACAGTTGGTGACGGGGCTTCTCTGCTGAGCTAAAGCCGAGTGCCGATAGCCTCACTCAAGCTTCTATAATAGAGCTAAGTATTCTGATGCAATAGCAATAGCTATGATTGTTTTGCTTAACTAGTAACAATACGTACGCTACTAAATTAACCCGAGATTTCTTAATAAATTTAGAGAATATAATAATGATTCGGTTTTCCGCTCGACTTGATCCTTAATGCCATTCGTTCGACTCATTGCCGAATAATTGTAATTCGATACATCCAATCATAACAATTTATCATTGATTTAATTGGCCATATTGTGGGGTCAATATTATGTACGCCGGAGTGTCGATTAAAGGCCCAGTATTAGATGAATGATTGCTTATTATTTAGCCTACCTATTTAATGCATAATTTTTGTTTTATACAATTGATTGCCCTTATGCCATCCTAGATAATAAAGTTTATTCTGGTCAAATCGTCACTGGAATAGAACATTACAGAATGAATTTGGCTTGATAGACACTCCCACTCTGAGAAACAATTATTTTCATGGCAGAACCATAGTTTCGTCCCGACATAATTTGCTGCTGAAGATTCCTCTCGCTCACTATCTGATTATATATGGCATGATCCTTGGTGAATTCTTGCCATTCTGGGAGTGTGAACGCCACAGTGGCGTAACAAACAAGTAGGCTAGATAAGCATTGCCTACGAGCCCCTACAGCTCAGGGGCCCGCCAGGGAGCCCGCCAGGCGTCGAAGTACGGACATGAACCAAATCTTTTAGCTTTTTGCATTAAGGAAAGCATGCCAAAAGTATCGCCTTAAGGGCCTCAAGTAGTGAACTAACTACGGTATGTAAATGTCATGGCCAAAGTGCAAAATGTTATAAGCAAGTCCAAGTTCCCATGTAACAAGTATAATAGTGTAGCTACTACGCAAGGCTTATAATAACTCGACAGTTAAGTAGGCTAAAAAATACCACAAGACAGGATTTTTTTATAAAATTAAAAGAAAATTATTGTTTGTTTGCATAACGAAGTAATTTTTGGGGGAGAGGCTGAAAAGTTGTTGGTTGTCGGGTAACGTAAACCAAACGCTGTACAGTATATGTATCATTTGACCAAGACAGTCGAAAAGGTCAACGATTTGGAGGGGGGGAGGGAGCAATAAATGGGGGAGGGCCTGACCTTAAACTTTGCCTATGGGCCCAGAGACACTTTGTTACGCCACTGGAATGCCACGCCCCTAAGTCCTCCAATAAGGCCTACCACTGGCATGATATATTCACGTACTTGGACGTTAATCTTGTCTTGGAATTTCGTCACCTGGACATATACCTCGCCTCCGATAAAATATGTATCGGGGCATTCAGGTGCACTCTGGGCTGTTGATGATGACGCCTTTTTGAATGAAAAGAGAGAAAAACTAGTTACCCTTCCTTTAGTTCTGGGTCCCTGCCCCACACATAAATAAAATAAATCAGCCCGTAGGCCTACCTTTTTCGGCTGCTTGCTCTGCCTTGGAGGAACAACCACGTCGCTTTTTTTTTCCGGATTGCTGAACTCTGAAAAATAAAACGAAAACGACACATTAATAAAAATTGACAATGAACTAAACTTGTCTTTTTCCACGGTAATGCCTAAGTCTTTCTACAATGCTTACCTTTTTCTGAAAAGCTGCTGATTCTGAGGATTCTGAGATTCTGAGGATGATTCTGTTGATGGTTTGCGACTCGCGCTGGCCGTTTTATAGTGTGCCGTTTTATTTTGTTTCAAGTGGAGACCCGGCCGACGAATCCTGGACGATTCTTTTCGTAATACCCTTACGCTGCCACAATTAACTCATTGGTTCATTTCGTAGTACGGTAGTCTATTGACTGACCCATACCAAGTGTCACGTTTTTGACCAATAATACTACATCTATACGTCATCTCAGCTCCACCTACTTGGCTCGGGGCTATATATTTTTTTTGCGCACTCGTACTGTTATTTCCCTCGTTTTTGGTGTTAGGGGTTATGTAAAAGGCTTATGCCATAAAAACATTGGCACCGATTGACTGGATTTTCTGTTTAAACGTGTCATTACTGACATCTTTCATTTTGACGGTTCTGACAGTTTAGATGCGCTGTCGACATTCTTTTATACATGTCCCTTTTATACATGTCCATTGTCCTTTTTTATAAATCGTTTATTTCTGTCATCTCTCACCTAGACCATTTTTTTGTTTTGTCTGTCTGATCACGTAGTGTCTAATCACGTAGTGTCTCGTTTAAGTTCTCACGCACTATTTACCCCTCCCCTACTTTTTTTCTTGAGTGGGTGGGATTATCTTATTACGCTCCAGGCCATTACGGACTTTGCTCATTTTTGGGCTTTTCGGATCTTGGCATACAGAACTTCCATGGCTGGCCAATTGAACAGCAGACAGCGGGAAAACTTACATTTGTTGGCCGTTGCGTTAGCAACAAATTTAATGGAAACACTATGACGGGAATCAGCCAGTAAGTACCTATTTTCGTAAACAGCTCTTAAACTAGGGTTTTTTTTGTAACGTTTTTTTCTCTGGATAGGAAGAACCAGATGTAATTCTGGTTGAGGAAAGGGGGTGGTGGGGGCCTTCTACCCTGGCCGTTCCACACCGCACCCTTCCCCCCGACATATTCCCCGTCAAGTCCGGATGCGTCGCCGCCCCTACGGCCTACCCTGATCTTGCGTCGGCTGTTAAACTGCTCACCCCGACGTTCCCAGGCCGAACGTCAGCGGGAAGAGGTAACTCGCTTGTCCCTCCATGTTGTATTTACACTTTTCTTTTCCCGCGGTCCTCATATTGGTTTTTTTCTATTATAGCTGATCCAAAGAATGTGAACATGTTGCTCTCTCCCACAACATGTTGCTCTCTCCCGCAACATGTTAACATAGGCCTCCGGGAGTGCTTCCGCCGGGAAAGGGCATTACACCAAGCCCTACGACAAAACTTGGTGGAAGCTGGTGTGCTTCCCCCTACCAGTCCTCAACCGTAATTTTTTTTATGAGTACTGGTAGGTATCCTTTTTTTCAGGCTATATTTTCGATCTCATTTTCTTTATTAATTTTTTTTTTACCATTTCGCTTATTTTTAAGTCACCAGTGATGTATATGCAGCAAATTTCTGTATATCCACTATATTTTTAGTGACAAGTCTTTTTGAAAACTTGCCTGTTTTTTGGCTAGCATCACATAGGCCCCAAAATTTGAGCAGCGAATGGTGGTAAGATGCAACTTTTAAGGCAATTTAATCGGGTTTATGCCGTTCTTTACAGTATTTAATTCCGTTGCCTTACCACTGGCGGCCTGTCTACCTTCATGCGGTACTGCCTGGATAGTTCTTAGGTAAGTACCGTACCGAATTAAATTTTTTTTTTACGTATATATTAGTGCGACGCTGTTGATTTTTTTAGGCCTACAAACCTGAATAAACCCTACAGCTGCGAACATTTATACATCCTGTCATTTTTGATACTCGATTCGCCCCTAAAATAACTAACATACAGACGCCAATCTACGTGTTGAACGCTCAATATATTCTGGCCGATTTTTAAACCAGTTGTCCTAAATTTTGATAGCTTCTACCCCGCAGAGAGTTCGCTACATCTTCCCTCGCAGTCCGTAGCCCTACATCTTTCCTATCAATGATTAAAAACCTTTCATTTCTTCCCTTGATCAGGCCAACAACTGCACGCGTCACGGGAGATTCGGTCCGGCCGCCAGCTACACACCATCACGGGAGGAGGGAAAACCCACGGCTCTTTTTCCCCACTACCTACTGACCGCCCAAGATACGGGCTCAACTATCCCATACAAACCATGGACATCTACATCTATCGGTCAAGGGGTCTGAGAACTACTGCAGACATGGCTGATAGACCCTAGATGCACGCTCCACCCCCCTACGACTCAAATGTGTTACCGAATAGACCACTAGTAGCATACTACGTGTAACGTAGTACTACACTCTACAGTTAGCCATACTACTTATTTAGCAAATACTATTGCCGCTTGCAATTGCGAGCGCCATCTGAAAACTATTTTGGCGTAAATGAAAGTAGAAATGGAAGATTCCCAACCTTTACCCAAAAGACGCTGATCAAAAAACCATGATCTAATGAATCGACGCAACGCGGGACTAACAAACTAATGAATATTAATTATAAAACGTAAGTCGGACCGCTCCGAATGTAAAAAGTGTGTTCATGTGTATTAAGCTACCGAATTCCAATCGACAATATAACTGAAAATGAGCACTAGACGCCAGACGGCCAGCGCTAGCTCAAAATGGTAACCATGGTAACGAGTAAGTATGGCTTCTGTGCACGACCCCGGCGGCTGATAATAGCGTGAACCGTTTCAATTGTTCTTCTTTGGTCTCTACGTCTGCGCCAGCTATTTTTCTATGCTTACGGTTGATTATTATTTACGAGGACAAGTCAGTTCAAGCTGCAGGCCTACGGGTTTGTCGGCAGTTGTTATACAGCAAACACCGCTTTGGTACCAGTCCAACAGTCGACCACCACCAACCGGAATTTTGAGTACGTTACTGGCCGGTGTTTTAGCCATAAAATTCTTGATTATTTCAGCGACTTGTTTGATCAACGCATAGCTGCATTGCATTATGTTCTTTTATTATTTGGTTTCCTAATAAAGTTGTTAATTCGTCATCATATAACTCCTATCCTGTTTGCGTTGTTTACATACTGCAAGCGCTGTGAAGCCAAACGATTATTATTGTGTAATCTCGTAAAAACTTTAGCACACGATTTTACTACATACACAATTTCCTTTCCAGGCCTTTAAACGTAGTGTATGCCAGGGCTCAACATAAGTATTTATTTTCTCCTCTTTTTAACAGAAACAATAAAGACGTTTATTTCCATTTTGCACTTCCCCCCTTCCCCCGTTACCGAGGGAGACGGGGGTTGCCAATTGGTTGCGAATTAGTCTGACAACTACGTTATTTTTTGCCTTCCACCCCGTTTGGTGCGTGACGTTACAAATTTACTAGCTCCCCCAAAGTCCAAAAGGTTCTCTCTTCAGTTATTTCCCCCCCCCCCCCCACCCGACAATACCATTCATTAGTATTTGACCTCTTTCTTTTAACTTTTTTCAGTTCTATCTGTCCACCAACTACACCCTCCCCCCCAGTTGTTCTTTGCAATTGGCAACGCCCTTTAGTTCGTAAATCAATATTTTCTCTGGGAAGGGGTAAATTTTAGGTACCCCCCCCCCTTATCCCACCTTCTGAAAAAACGTATGACCACTTCATTTTACTGTACAATTATTTTTCTTGCTGTATATAATGCGGTTCCGGTCTGGTTGGGCGGCATGGGTTTCTGCTCCGTAGTCGTCATGTAATTTCTACCAGTTTCTGGCCTCCCCACTGTCAATTGTTGCATATTCCGTCTCTTGGTCGGGGAAATTGCAGCTAAAACGAACAGTATTTATAAATTGTTTGCAAAGTGGGAAGGTTGAACAATTAAACTCCTGTTGTTAATGAATGTTGGATCGTAGGACCCAATACGTGCATTCGAAAGCCTCTCGTGTTAAACTTAAGTGCAAACTATTGTTTGACTGCCCCGAGGTAACCAAATTGTGATTTTTCATGATGTTTTTGACCCAAGGTAACCATTGAGGTAACACAACCTTGAATTTGTTTCCATTTTCCTTCGGAACTGTCGCTGCCAACTTGGATTATGACGCTTTCTGCGCTACAAAACCATCATGCCTAACCGAAATGAATGTAACATTTGCCTTTAAAAAGTCACTAAGGCCGATAAAGACTCTACCCAATGCGGAATTTGTAACGCGTGGTCCCACGCCGTCAAATGCCTCAAGTACGACCAAAGCACGCTCCTGACGTTGTCAATTGACGGCCTGCCCTGGTATTGTAAACTTTGCCGTATAAATTTATCTTCTCTTCACACTGATGTCTGCAACATCAAGTCTCAAGGTGACAAGACTCATGACCTCCTTCAGGAAATCAAAAGTGCTCTTGAATCACAGGCTCTTCAAATTGTAGCCATTAATGAAAAACTTGCTGTTCACGATGAAACCATCGAAAATATTAAAAAAAAA
>JAHWFP010160768.1:23147-46295 GCA_023313725.1 Lithobius niger | reverse complement strand
TTTAGAAACTTGGCTGCTTCTCTTACCGGATTTGGTTTTGGGTGGATATCACAACTTTCATAGCACCATGAACGTGCAAAAGGTCTCACCATATTATCTTCATTTCTACTTTTTTTTTTCTGGAGGAATTTTATGCCTATCAATTTTCACATTTGCCACTGCATTAGCCAAATTGACACAGTGTGGTTTATTGTATGTCCATGCTTCACGTGCGTAAATTTATTCAATTCTTTTTTGCACATACTTGCTAACAAACGCTGATTTTCGTTCACTTGCTTAATTAATCGTTGCATTCCTTGTAAGTTGCTACTCCCAAGGTTAATTTTAAGCTACACAATGAAGCTGGAATTCTCACTCAATCAATGCATCCCCTTCAGTTGTTTTGTTTATCCCTGCATTTTCCCCGTACGTTTTCCTGTATGTGCAAAAAGATTTTGGCCGCTTGGGTTTTATTCTCGACATAAGATATGCTCTTAGTTGTTTACAGTTAATAGACACATGTAATTTGGGACTTGGGACTTTGAACGTACAGAAGTCACACCATCTTGTTATCATCTTAAATCCATGAGTGACTCACGTGCATGCGGATTCCTCCATAAAGTTACCTACGTAGTAATGAGGGACGGCGAGGGATGACGGTAGCTGTCTTTCACTCTCAGAAGTGAAAAAAAATTTTCTAACGCTTAGTAACAGAGCAGGAAGGAGCGTGATGATGGGAAATGCAACTTGTTGAAAGTAGGTGTATAATACGTATTTTGACCGACTTTTTGAACTTTGCTCACTTTTACCAGTGGTTTTGGAATAGACAAATGGTACACGCCAGATTTTTAAATATAATTTAAACTGTTGGGATATACAGATTTTTAAAATTTATTTTTTATTTTTAGGCTGATGGTGTAAAATTTCTCCCCATCAACAGAAGAGTTGAAACCATGGTTGACAAAGAGAGAGATAATTCATCTAATGACCAGTTCATTGGAGACAATTCTTTTATTGACACATTTGAAGCAGTTAACAATGCTTCTGCAGATCTGGCAGGTGGTGAGGATGAAGATGTATGTATCAATGCTTTGGAAAAGGGATCCTTTCGCCTTCACGAGTGTGCTATATGTGAAAAGGATTTTTGTAAATCATCAAGTCTCTTTCGCCATATGCGAACCATACACAAGACTGAATTTGTTACACCACGTAGAAAGCTGTTATGTGCAATGTGCACATTTGGATGTGCTAATATGGAAACATTAACTAAACACATGGAAGATGAACACAACGTAAATCTAGGAAGACAAAAGATTAATTTTCCATCGAATAGTAAATTCCTTTCATGGAAGAAACGAATGGAAAAAGTCACCTGCTCATTATTTGTGAAAAATTGTGGTTCTCGAAAGAGTGGTGACGTGCAAATTTCCCATTTCTATTGCCATAGGAGTGGATACTACAAGCCTGATGGAACTGGCAAACGAAGCTTAAAAAAACAAGGCTCGAACAAAATTCAAGGCACTTGCCCAGCATACATGAAAGTAATTGCTAGTAAAACAAATATTGATGTTAGCATAGTAAGTACTCACGTCGGTCACACACTAGATCTTGGTCGTATGACATTAAACTCGGATGAAAAGAAATTTATAGCAACTAGAATTAGTAACCATATTCCCATAGAAGCCATCTTGGATGAAATTAGGACTAACGTCGGTACCGTGCTATCTGAACGAATACAACTCGTAACACGTAAAGACATATTGAATATTGCTCAAGAATTCAACTTGAAAGTCAAAAGGTTCCGTTCAAAAGATGCAAACGATGTTGATTCATGGATTGAAAGTTTGACTGCCATTGAGGATCAATCACCAGTGTTGTATTACAAGTGCCAAGGTGAAATTGACGATAAATATCACTCACTTAAAGCTGACGATTTTCTCCTTGTTATTATGAACCAAGTACAAAAGCAGATGCTGATGACACATGGTAATGAATTAATTTGCATTGACTCAACTCACGGAAGTAGTAACAATGAATTTGAGTTGACGACTCTGTTAATTTTAGACGACAAACGAGAAGCATTTCCAGCTTGTTTTATTATTTCCAATAGGCAAGGCGAAGCTGTGATTACTGTTGCATTCCAGATCATTCACCATGCTGTAAATTTTGCTCCAGATTTTTTAATGACGGATGATACAGACGTTTATCATAATGCGTGGATTGCATCGGGTGGCATTATGAAAATTCCACTACTTGTGATTTGTAGCTGGCTTCTAGAAAAAAGATGGAAAGAAAAACTGGAAGAAATAAAAAACAAGCGCCGCCAGAAAGAAATTTTAAAAGTGCTGCAGTCACTAATGGAAGAAAAAGATAGTGATGTTTTCCCTTACATGCTGCATGATGCACTTAACACATTTTTTTCAGACGATTGGTCCAAAAACTTTGGGATTTATTTTCGAGATCAATTTTCAGATAGAACTCAGCATTGGGCGTATTGTCACCATCGATGGGAGGGAGGGAATGCCAACATCCAACTAGAACGTATGCACCAGACGGTCAAAGACATTTATTTAAAAGGAAAAAAAGAACAGAAGTTAGACAAGTCAATACGTGCGTTAATGAAGCTCGTACAAGATAAACATTGTGATCGCTTAATTGCAAAGCACAAGGAATCTGCACCAAAGATAAGTGATCAAATACGAGAAATTACTCTGGCTAAAGACGACGACGTGCTTTTAAAGCCTGAATCGCCAGTATGGAATGCACACTCTACTGCCCAGATTTTAGTTGATGACGGTGTGTCTGTCTATAAGGTTGGCCACACGTATTCCAAAGATTGTATATTAATGTGCAATGAGTGTAACGTTTGCATTCATGACTACAATTGTTCTTGTTTAGACAGCATTGAAAATGGACATGTGCATTATGTTTGTGAGCTTGGAGAGTCAACGGAACCTGAAAATGTACCTTATGACAATTTTGTAATACCAAAACTTGAATATTCTGATCATTCGCATTATACGGCTGCTCCACCTGAAACTAATTCAGCTAGTTGCGGTGAGATTGCCAAATCGTCTTCTGGTGTTAACAAAGCTGCTCTGAAGAGAAAAATTAGTCAAATAAACCTTGCAGTTGAGAACTGTAACACACCAAAAGAGCTGAAACTACTTGATGGACTACTCTCAAACGTGTTGTCAAGTTGGACTAAAAGAAAAAAATAACTTGTCATTTGCTTACCCAAGTTTACCAAAATGTGAAATGGTTGCAGTTGCATTTACGTTGTCGTGGGGCAGAATCTGTTGTTGGTCTGTTGTCTCATGATTCGACTCAAATTGTACAATGAAGTTTCTGCTGTAAAGTAGGGGCAGTGTTTTTTCTAAAAATCATTTAAAATAATTTGCATCCCATTTTGTGGGCGACGAATATATTACAAATTTTACTTATGTTATTTTCCTTTCGCTACCGATTCCAGCATGACTCTTTCGCATCAGTACATCTTCTAGGCCACGCCATCAAGCAGAAGTCCCAACGCGCACCACAAACATGAGAGCAAGCCCAGCCCGGTGGTTGGCTACCAGCTAAGTGGATGCCAGATCGAATCCCGTTGTTAAGACTTAAAAAAAAAGACTTCTGTTGATGCGAAAAAGATTATAAAGTGGTTATGTTAGTTGATAATTGTGTAATGTGGTCAGTATTGGCCACGTTATTGCTGCCTGTGATTCAGAATTTGGTGTGGTTGGTGCACAATTTTATAAAGGTGACGCGGTGTTACTTCTAATAAATGGATTAGTGTTTTCTAGAAAAGAACGTTGAGTTTGTTCCTTTACATAGTATGATAATCCAATTCAAGGATTTTTGTGGCGCTTATTTGGAATGATAAGTTATCAGAATAAAAATAGTTTGTAGACTGTCTGTAATTTGCTTTTGTCACTTTAATTTTCATTTATTTTGTGCATGCGCAGCTGTAGTCAGGGAATGAGAGCCTTAGATTAAAATGTTTGCGGAATTTGCCGTACAGTGAAGGTTTGACTTGACTAAAACGTAGAAAACATTATAGGACGGAGAGCCAAATATGATCAGTTACTGATAAAATAAATACAGGTGCAAACCAATTTCCGCTGCTTTTTAGATTTAAATGCCAGACTGCCTGAGCGTGAATTGAACCCTTGACCTTTGAGATGAAAGACGGAAGTCCTACCGCTGAATGATAATCACACAGCTGAAAGAAAACGGTCACAGGTTGTATTTAGCACGCACACATGCAGTGTGGTTAGTTAAGAGGTCAGCCAGCTTGGTGGCCAAAGTACTACTGAACCATGGGTTAGGAGACCTGGGTGATGTGATGATGTGTCCCGGGGGAAGGAGGGCACTTAAGGAACAAGAAATGAATTTATTTGCCAAATGCTATCAAGGCCATTCCACTGCTAACTATGTAAATGTGCATCACTCACAATGAGAATAAAATAGAATAGAATAAAATAGAAACTTGTAGGGAAACATTGCCAATGCAAAATGAAGAACAAAATTCTGACAAGAGTTACAGTATCTTTGTCATAGAATAGAATAGACGTTGTCGGCCAGTAAGCTGTACAGCTTTTTGAAGGCCCAAGCGGCAGATGTTAAGTGGAAGGAACCACCATCGTAAACAGTTGTTTTTTGCCGCAGGAGGGAGGATACCGGAGCACCCGGAGGAAACCCTCGTACAACTGGCGGGAAACAACCGGAGAAAAACCCGTACATATACACTTTCCATGCCCAGGATCGAACCCGGGTCTGTAGGAAGCCAGAGATGTACAGCTTGGACCAAGACGCCTATCGAATCTGACGCCCCAGTGCTCGCAGCTACCCGTGCACCCGCGTGACCCCGTAAATAACATTCTTTTCTAACATGCACTCGTTGAGGGAAACAACTTGCTCCCGCTAATACACCTAGTTGTTGAAGTTCTGCCAGTCGGTTATGAAACTCCCAGGTAAGGGATTCTGATATTTAATTCTTCCTCCCTCCCTGGAGGGGAGAGGGGCTGGATTTACAGGTGGTCTCAGGGGGCTATAATCCATGGTGGCACATTTGTGAAAAAGAAAATCTTTTTAACACCTAGTTATTCCTCAAACCAAATTTTTCTGTAATATAATGAACAGAAAACATTTTCAACTTTTATTTTAAAATGTAGGTATGAACAAGGCCTAGGGCATCTGCATGCCATTTTAATATTAATACAATATTCTTGTTCTTGTTTAGGAAATTTTGCTCGCACCTAGAAATTAATCCAATGAACCGATTTTCAATTTTTATTTCTTAAAATGTTGGTATTAACAAGGACCAGGGCTTTTGGAACACTATTTTATTGTGACTGATTAACCTCAAAAAGTGTTCATCTCAATTATCTCGTATCACAATTATCTTGTGTCAAAATTCTAGTTATTTAATTTGCCCGAAATATCTCTAAGAAAATAACAGATATTAGTATTAAAAAATGCTTAAGCTTGTTAGCCTTCAAAAAAACTTAATGTAAGCCATCAGTGTCGCACTAATACGTGCTACACTAATACATCCCGGCTTGTTTTGTGAGATGCTGGAGATTCTTTGGTATGTATTGCGACGCTAATGGCGTACGTCTTTTTCGTGTTTGTGTTCCGTTAGAGCATTAAAGGGAGATTTCTTCGTGTCCTATAACAGCCACACACAGTTGTCAGTCCGTGCATATTACAGTCGTACCATTTTGCCATATTCAGAGTAGTCTTACTACGTTGCTTTCTCTCTCTCCTTTACATGACTCGGCGTTTCACGTGCAATAAGAAAATAAAAACGTGAGGTGGGTCACGTGACAGCAAGAATGCCAAAATTGTGTCTTAAACCAGAAACGATACGTCATGAAAGTAGATCCAACATCTAAGCGCACAAACAGTAAATATTGTAGTGGAGATTGTTTATCACATGGATTAAAGCTCTGGTTTTCTTTAATGGCTTCTGGTAAATGGTCTACTTCATGCTTTTAAGGTTTGTTTACCTGGCTGGTCTTGGCTAAAGCCATCCCTCCTCTGGGTCTTAAAGTAGGATTATAGCGTTCGCCACTGTGTCCGACGTTATTGTAAAAATTAAACTAAGGTTTAAAATTCTCTTGCTTACTAGGGATATCTTCATTTGGGTTAATACGATATATTTATTCCCAGGTTTGTAACGTACATTTTTGCTGTCGGGAGTTTTTCGGGTCTGAATTGATGGCCACCTTTGTTGAGGCCGGTGTTTGGGCAAATTCAAGTTATTCTTAGAGCTAACATTTGTATCTTAGGAATATACTATAGTTGCTGAATGATTATGTTTTCAGGATGCCGGGAAACTAGTACAACGCAGTACGATTGTCGCACTGTAGCTCTTTCCGTTTTGCTTGTTGTAGTAAGCGGCCCGTTTTCGCCTCGTGTTTTCATTTCATTGTATCTCATAAACTATTTGATGTACAGAAGATTCCGAGCTTTTTGGTGAAGCGGCCGAGCGAAGCGTAGCTTATAACGGACAACAAATTGCAAAATGTTAGTTGGTTGGTTGGTTGCACATTTTTATTCTGGGTGGAGCCCAAACGAAAGATCGGATTGGAATGAAATTTGGTACAACGCGTGATACCCCAAAAAGTATTGCTGACCCAAAATTTACCGTAAATTGAACAATTATTACTGGAGAAATACCAAATTTTTGAATTTATTTCTAACACTCACCATTGTAAATTTGGAATCGTGAATAGTTAAGGAATCCGACGAATCATACACCATGCTGGTGGTGTCAAGTGAACTGCAAATTAAATTTTGGTTACTTTCTCTAGCTCATAACCTTTTTTGACGTAACTCAAATAAAAACATTTGATTGTCTCATTTTAACTACTACTGGAACATCGCAACTATAAAAAACAAAAGGATTCCGTTAACAATACACCTTAGCACCATTTCAAAAAGAAGAATGCTTGGAGGGATTACCTTCAGCATGGCGACGAAACTAGCGTTTACACTAGCGATGGGAATCCCGAATATGAGACGTCGTATCACGGCGAGGCTTTACATATAAACAATTCAGCAGTCGATGTATTTACACACAGCATGAAACAACATGCGTGTGTCTAATAGTGTAAAGCTTCCGTGTTGCCACGGCAATGTGTAGTCTCCAAACCGTGGTGCATTAATGATTAGGTCTAATCTCAAACGCAGCTGCTACTTGAGAAATAAAAATGACTAAACTGCCTTAAAAGCTACAAATTAGGCCTAAAGGCTGACGTAGGCCTAAGAGCTAACACTGTTAGGCCTACAATATTGTGATCTTTACTGATGGATTATAATGTGGTTTTGAGATCGCTGTTGCTGTGCGTGACATAGGTGTGCGCCTCAATATTTTCGTTGGTGGTGTTATCAAGACTAGTGTTAGACCAGCAGCAGCATTGCCAACCTGCTGAATCTTTTGATTAGCCTATTGTTAAAAACTATCGCTGTAATGCTTTATTATTAACATTTTTTTAATCTTGGAAAGGCACTTTGCGCAACAGTAATTATTGTTGTAAACAACGTCAGAATTATTAGCGGCGGCAGCCCAACCAGCCTTGACAAACGTGCCGTTTTATTTTTAGTCGGCGGCGATACCTCACATCTTTAGTGTTGGATGTGGAAAGAAGCTAAAAGCAACTAAACCCACACTAAATGATGGAGCAAACGAAAGCCTATTAATATAATATTAATAAATTATAAATATGATACGTAGCTTTGGCCTATTTGAAAATAAAGCTAAAATAAGACAAAGGCCTGTAAATACCAGCAATACGTCAAAACAAAAGGCAAATAGCCCAAACTTAGCCGAATGAGCATTTCTCCTAGATTTTTAAGGAGCATTAACACGTATGGTACAGTCATTAAAATAAACACTAAATATAAATTTGAAATAAATGTCTGTTCGCTCCGCCTACAATAGACCCAATGCCTGTTTCCTAGTACGTGTTTTCCTGTGTGCCACGAACATGTTGGTACTTCGTAATCTTAATTATTAAATAGTTGATGTCAATGCATTTCAGTGTTTAGTTAGGAACCGGAAATGGATCCTGGAGACTATTTTTAATCCAATAAGTGTGTTGCACTTGCTCGCGTGCTCAACCAATCAGAAGCGTTCGTGGGAAAGCACAAATTTCACGATGCCAAGATGTAAACGAAAATTTGTTGCGCCTTGCAGAAGCAGTATTCATCACTCTCCTGCAGGTCAGTGCTTAGTATTAGTATATGTATAAGAAAATGCTATCACTGCCTGCCATAGCCAGAGGCTATGGAGAATTTACATTCATGTTCGCGGCCAAGCACGATTAGAGTGGGCGGCATTCTTCGAATGTAGTACGGGTATGTGACAGTTTACCACGGATTGTTTTATTATTCTAATATCGGATAATTCCAATCAAGTAAGGACATGACCCCTTCTTGGAGATTCGTACGGAGACAATATTGTCATGATTCACTACCCGTTAAAAAAGTGGAACTTCAAGTCAAAGTTGGATCATTGAAATTTTAAATATGAATTTCTCCTTCAACTTAAATATCGTGTGCGTACCAACATGTTCACGGTAAGATAACCTGGACTGTTAGTAGGGCCGTAGGAAGCAATTAAAAAGTGGTACGGTCCAGAGTTGGATACGGTCACCGGGTCATTCGGGCCTGGTCTGAGGTTCCGTGGAAAATATTTTTCCGTTCTTTGTGGATATCTACCCAATAATAATAAAAATGACAATAATAGCAAACAAACAAAGTTACAATTTTTTTTTCTAAATAGAGCCAGCCTTACTAAAATTTATTGCTAAATTTGTTTCTTTATGCTTAACGATAATATTGTTTTATTATATTTCCAAGCATTGTAATGAAGAACATAAAGTACATTACAAAGTTAATTTGTGACAGTTGGTGAAAAACGAACCTTGCAATCCAGCACAGCAGTATGGCTAGCAAATCCAGGATTTTACTCTTGTAATATTATCTGTTCGTTATAGTGGCTCATTCATCATTCACCAGCCGAGGGGAGGGGGGAAGAGTGGGCACAAGATTCGTATTTGATTGATTCAAAGACACGAGAATTGCTGAAGATGAGTTGCATACAGGGCTACAGTACTACCCAAATACTTCTCGGACCTTATTTTCAGTTTCCCTTCCTACCGAAAATCACTGGGTCAACCCAGATCCAGCCGGGTCAATCCAGGTCTGACTGGGTCATCAGGTAAATCCAGGTCTGGCCAGGTCACTGGGGGAGCACTGTAAAGCTCCCCAAGTGATGTCCGAAGCAAGCTGATGCAATTGCCGGTACCACACTGTCTTATCTGGACATCAGGTTTTGAATACATTTTTAGCATTTTATTACTTAAATCCGCCCTTGCTGTGATCCATGTTTTAGGAGAATTTTTTGGAACCATTTTTGTTGGTGATACCCCCTCCCCCCCCCCCCCCCAATATTGAGCCAAGGTGTTACGGTGCGCGGTTAATTGTAAGATTTGGATGAGAAGGGGGCCAATTTTTGTTCTCATAATAAGCTCTTAATGTATCCAAATTACATGAGGTTGATGGAAAGTCCCATTCGGGGCAGTTACATTTTATTTATTTCTCAGGTTAGTGCATCTATCCTCACAAGGCCAGTCTTTAATGAAGACTCTTTGCTTCTTTTACCCTTTACCTTGTGATTTTATTCTTTATTTACATGAGGCCATTTTAGGACATTACGCTTATGTACGTAGCATGTAATAAGTAATTTATCTTCCTCATCCCCTCCCCCTTCCTTCTGTAGATCTGCCACTGGTTCAAAAAGTTGCAATCGGTTGGCTGCTGTGTTTGGGCTTTTCCAACGTTTGATGGTGACCACTTGATAAAGCTTGCTTTGGATGACGTCATATTTTAAAGCGTTTCTTTTACTTTTCGCACAAAATCGTCTTCTCTAGATCAAGCTCATTCATTGTCCTCCATAGGTGTGGGGAAAAATAGAAGTTAAACGGAATTTATGTAACTGGAGACGCTCATCAAAGCTCGGCAGGAAAGCCACACGGTTGCTTCAAAAGGTTGACGACAGCAGCCGCATTGTGTGTGTTTGGCTATATGGTACTGTAGTTTAAAACTGTGTGCCGAAAAGTGGTACGGCAAATGCCGCACCAGCCGTACCGCTTCCTACGGCCCTGACTGTTAGCACTTCATGACCGATATTTGGTTGGTGTTATGACTGGTGATTATTTGTATGAAGATGTCTTCAACTGCAAATAAATACCACAAATGTTCTACAACCAAGTGAGTACTCATTCCGAAGTAGCAGAAGTTAGACCTAGCGGACTCGTGGTTTAGAGTCTGGTGGCATCCTATCAATGGAGTAAAGGCCGCCAGCCAGTTATGCTTATCTAGGGGACTGGTCAAGGTCCACTACTTCATAATATGAGCAGGACGCCCAAAAAACACTTCCCTATATTGAAGAAAAAATCTCCTAGCTGCCATATTTTAAATTGGATTTTTAGCAAGGGATTGATTAACGAACGGCAAATAAATCCTTGTGACGGTACTTGATGCGATGTATCGAGAAATATTGATAGGAATCTCGTTTGGAAGGCAAATCCTGTTAAGTTTTCATTAAGGCTTACATCCATATTTTATATGCTTCAGCGTTTTTTTTAAGTCACATACATACGTTTAAACTAACGTTCCAAATCTTAGTCGTACAGGAAATCCAGCATGGGGACAGGTACCTTTTAATTATATTGAACTAACTATCCTTTTCACAAAGAAAATATTACGCCTAGTTCTTATTATTCAGAACATAACGTCGCAAATTAGCCACCATTCCGGCACAATGGAAATTTACATTTTAGGGTTTGTTACTGCAGTCGACTGACATAGGTAAAGGTTGGCCTCTAGGCAGAAAAGTTATAAATCTGCTTCTGGTTCGCCCCTCCTTGACCAGCTTGACAGCCTGCTGCTATTTGCTACAATGTTGCGAAAGGGGTAAGGCTTAAAATTGGAGCCGGCTGGTCAACATAAGGATCAGCTACTTTCATCTGCTTTAGGCTCACAAAAATTAATTAAAAAACGAAAATATACTTAAAGATAAAAGTATTCTCCCATTTTCTTTTGTGTTAACTGAATATACGTTTATTTGAACAAATGTAAAGTGAACTATGTGCGTTGAAGTAAATACAATATTTGTTTCCAGTTTTCATCGCTTGTAATATTTGTGGTAAGTAAGAAACCATCCATCAGCATCTGTAGTGGAGGGCTTGGCAGGGCCAAAAGTGATGTCACATATCACATGGTCAACCAGAAGTTGCATCACGTTACTAGATGGCGGTGCCCACAGCACCAAAATGGTGTTGGTTTTGCATCGTCGTTAACATGTGGAAAGGTTGTTAGATTGGTTAATAATGGTAGTTACCCATTAAAAGTTTTTTCGTTCATTTGCAATTAAAAGAAAGCTCAGAGTATCTGTGTGAGGCAGCCCCCTAGGGATACGTCACTGCCGTCCGCTTGAACATGAAAAGGCTGGGAAAAATCAGGGTGACGAAGTGTTGTGGTGGTTTCCATAGCCTGCTTCAATCCTTTGAAAGCATTGTATGCTTCTTTGTTCCCAAATGAACTTCGCGTTCTTCTTTGTGAGCTTTGTAAGGCCAGTTAAGAAAGCTGAGAGGTTTGGAATGTGTCTTCGGAAAAATTCGCACATTCCGATGAATCTGTTTATTTCTTTAACATTTTTTAGTTGTGGGAAGAGCTCCATGGCCTTGATTTTATGCTTATCTGGCTGGATGCCGTCTTCGTTACTAGAAATTTCACTTGTTTGGCGGCGAAAATACATTTCTCCGGGCCGAGTTTCGTTTTCAATTTCTTGAAGTGTGAGGGCTCTGTCTACATGTAACAGATAGGTTCAGAAATTTAAGGAGCTCAGGGGTATATCGTCTAGATATATAGTGCAGTAAACTCCAAAAATCTCTGCAAAACTCTGCGAGGTGCAGAATTGAAAGTGAGCAGGAGCTATTTTAAGCACCATGGGAGGTTTACAGAAACAGGAAACTTTGCGTGCAGATTGGAAATCTGTTTTTTTCCATGGCTGATTCTGCTAGTTTGAGTTGATAAAATCCCATTCTAAAATCTATAGTTTAGAAAAATATTTTGCTCCATTGAGAATTGCTATTGCTTCACTGATGATTGGCAGGGAGACTGAAACGCTCTGTTACTCTCTTGAGGCCTCGTAGATCGGCTACTACTCTGTAGCCTTCGGGTCTTCTTTTTATAAGTAGGCAGGGGCTAAGCCATGCCAATTTATATTCCTGTAAGACTCCAATGTTAACTAATTCTTCTACGCATCTGTCGAGTATTTTTCATCAGTGAAAGGGAACCCCATTGATCTTCGACCTTACGGGTGCAGCTGCACCTGTCTGTGTGTCCACTTCATAATCTTCGTACGTTCCTAAGTCAAATTCATTTTTACTGAATGCTTCGTGATGAGTTTTCGACATTTCGAGGAATTCGGTGCACTCATGATCTTCTAAATCTGGAAGGTTGAATTTAAACTTTAAATTATTCCAATCTTCTTCTGAATTTGTGTCCCTACACTGAGTTGTAGGGGCGGGTAGCCTGCTTCAATCCGTTGAGTGGGTGGACTCTACGCTTTTCATGTTTAACAGTCCTTGTTTCTTGTGAAGGGAGGGGGCTAGGCCAGCTGGAGATTAGGTAGCGTTGAGTGGGCGGACCCTAGGCTGTTGATGTCAACTGTCCTTGCTCCTTGTGAAGGGAGGGGGCTAGGTTTGGCTTAAGGATCGGGCAGTGTTAAGTGGGTGGACCCAACGGTGTCGATAGTAGGGGGAATTTGCAATTTGGCAGACACACCCCCAACCTGAAGTGACGTCATACTAGAAGTGATATCCAACATGGCACTGCCCATGTAAACCGGAAGTGATATCGTCCAATATGGTGGTGCCCATGTAAACCGGAAGTGTGGCCATTTTCCAAGATGGTCGCCCCAATGGAAATCAGAAGTGACATACCGGGTGTGATCACACCAGATCGAGGTAAAACTGGGTCAAGGTCATCGATTGGGGATGGCCTTTTGCTACTGAAATGTGTCCTTATGCTACTTCCAAGTGCGCATTCGCAATACTGCATAGACACCGGAAGTCACATGACCAGAACCGGAAGTCAGGTGACCGGAAGTGAGGTCATCCAAGGGGCTGTGAAAATGCTTCTTGAGCTTTCGCATTGTAAGAACTCTCCAGTGCTTCAAAGTGTAAAAATGACGAATTAGCAACATTTTGGGGGTTTCAAAACAGGAGGTATCGTGCAAATGCTCTTTGAACTTTCACATTACGATAAATTTAAACTCTCGACTGCTTCAAAGTGTAAAAACGACGAATTAGCTACATTTTGGGGGTCTCAAAATTGGGGGGGGGGTTGTGCAAATGCTCTTTGAGCTTTCATATTGTGATAACTCAAAATGCTTCAAAAGCATGAAAATCACGAATTGGCAACATTTTGGGGGTCTCAAAACTAGAGGGGTCGTGCAAATATTTTCTGAGCTATCGTATTATGATAATGATGAATTAGCATAATTATAAGGTCTCAGGGTCGAAATGCTTTATGAGCTTTCACGTTGTACTAATGCTATATGAGTTTTCACATTTTGAGAATGACAATAATGTCAACATTAAAGGGGTTAGGCACTCTTGCAAATGCTTTATCAACTTTCATATTGTGAAAATTACGAACTGTAAGCATTAAAGGGGCCTTAGGAGAGCAAATGCTATACGAGCTTTCACATTTTGAGAATCACAAACTGTCAACATTAATCGAAGGTGATAGGGCAAATTTTGCAAACCCGGTAGTGTTTTTGTAAACCGTGATAACTGTGTAAACATACAAACAGTTAATCAAGAGTATTTTACACCCTTGCGAAAATAATTGTTTTACTGGCTGTTTATTTGGGAATTTTTTCTTAGTGCCCAGCAACAGATAGTGGATATACAATATGGGGTTGGGAAGGAGAGGAGAACCCCCTCCCCCCTTTAGAGGTCTGTAATGCTCTGCAAATTATATATGAATTACGTACCATATATATATATATATATATATATATATATATATATATAATGACCTCACTTAATATAGACGCAAAAAGCTTAACACAAGATGTTGGTCCCTCCCCCCCCCCCCAAAAAAGTCAGTAAAATGGACCTCAATCAGTGGGGTAAACTACAAATAGCTCCCCCGAAAAAAGGTTTCAAAGGTCGTCTCCCCCCCTCCCCTCGCCTCCTACTATATAATCTACATCCGCCTCTACCCGTGTTATTAGATGCTTGCCGAGCCAGCGCCCAGCTAGAAATTCGGACCTGGCGCCGCTCCAGTGTAGAACAAAGTAGAAACCTTTAGCACGGAGGCTATGACATTTTTATTTTGTGGGAGAGACAGAAAGTAAATCGCTGGCAAAACAATGCCTCGTTATCGTTTTTATTTATTTACTAGCAGTCGTATCCGGCTTCGCCTGGGGTTTTGTTTCGCCCGTGGTGTTTCCCAGTTTTCACTTAGTGTTGCCTGAATGTACAGTGCGATGGGCAGTTTTTTCTTCCCTTTAATACTCTCCTATCTCCCTACCCCCTTTTCTCCCATCCTCTCCGTCGTTTTTTTCTCCTTTCCCCTCCTATACACCTATCCGTCCCTCCTCTTCCCTACCTCTCTTATGCTGCCCCACACATGGGCATTCTCCGTTAACGAACCCCCAACTCCCAGTTTAGCGCTTTGGCTTGAGCGATCCGTACCTTGTGAAAAATAGCTGTCTTTCATGGATGACGTCATTTAACACTATTGCCTGATCGTTGACTGTTACAATTTTTCTTCCTGTAAGTTTTCTTTTTCCTCCCATCTTCTTCTTCCTCTTTCCCCCAATTCATCCCATCATCTCCCCAAAATGATTTGGGTCCCATCCCAAACCACACTAATAAAAAAATTATCTTTTATGTAATCTAGACACACGCTAGTGTGTCGCACCAAGTTAGACAACAAATATCACAAACATTACATCAATTCAATTGTCGAGGTTGTAAACCATTGTAGCGCGACGCCATAGCATCAAGTGTTTTATATTCTGAAAAGAGTTGGGCACATCTCAGGTACTTGGATAAAAATAATAATTCGGTACAAAAGCTTAAATTATGTTGAAATCGAGAGCAATGACCCACCTGACAAAAATTAACTCGTGTAGGAATGCCAGCTAAGCTGCTTTGAATGCAAAATTTGACCCTCAATAACGTTGAAAATGTGTTAGTGCTAGTTACTACCTTGCTAGCTAGCTAGCTAGTCAGCTCATCCCCATGTTAAATGCCATAGGGTGATTACTGATCGATACCGAGAAGGCTTCCAGCTATAAAATTGGACGAATAGGTGCAGTACAATACGAACTGCTTACTTTTATGGTTTGGAGCCTGGGGTGAAACGAGGATGGCTTGGGAGGGCGCGTAAGTACGAAAATATTATTATAGCCATTGTTAGTATTGTCGGCATCGTCGCTCATTGGACGGCTTAAGGTCGGACAATGATAACGTGCATACTGACGTGCGTGCGTAGACAAACACTAGTGTATCACGATAAATCTAAACAACGTTACCAAAGAAGTTGTATCGTATCAGAAACCAAAACTGGTAAAAGGGACCGCCAAGTTCCGAATGGTTCCGCCCTTCAAAGGAGTGATATCAACACACCAAAACATTCGCCAAGTTAATCGCACCGCTTAATTGTTCGAAGGTTAAATGAAAACTAGAACATTGCTGCTTTCGGTAGCAATGTTTAAGTTTTCATTTAACGTCCAAAGTATTATTCGGTGCGATTAAGTTGGCGAATGTTTTGGTGTGTTGATATCACTCCTTTGAAGGGCCGAACCATTCGAAACTTAAAGGCCCCTTTTACCAGTTTTGGTTTTTGATATGATATCACTCTTTTTTTTTTAATTATGTATCTACTCAACTCCACTACCGTGCAGATTTGTAATAAAGTGAAATTGTCAACATGAAATTGGTTTGCAACACTTTGCTACTGCCTTTTGCCTATAGGCTGAACCATTCTCAACTTAGTCACCTCTTTATAGGTTTTTGGTTTTGTTTTAATTTTGTTGTAATTTGTTTTATTTAGTTAGTTTTGGTTTGTTGATATCACTCCTTTGATGAGCCGAACCACTCTCAACTTGGTGGCCTCTTTACCAGTTGTTGGCTTTGTTTATTTTGCTGTGTTTTTACAGTTGGTTTATTTTTCGTGAATTGGACGTGAATACAATTTCTTTGGCAACGTTGTTTAGATTTATCGTGGTACACTAGTGTGTGTCTAGGCACACACATCAGTATACACGTTGTCAATGTCCGAACTTTGGCCGTGCAATGACGGACGATGCCGACAATACTAACAATGGTAATAACAATATTTTCGTACTTACGCGCCCTCCCACGCCATCCCCGTTACGCCTTCAGGCTTCAAACCATAAAAGGTACGCAATTCGTATTGTACTGCACCCATTCATCCAATTTCATAGTTGGCTTTCCCGTTTTCTCGGTATCATTGAATAATCACCCTATGGGATTTAACATGTGGATGAGCGTACTAGTTAGTTAGCTAGCTAGCCAGGTAGTAACTAGTAACACATTTTCAACGTTATTGAGGGTCAGTTTTTGCATTGAAAGTAGCTTAGCTCGCATTCCCTACACGAGTTAATTTTTGTCAGGTAGGGTCATTGCTCTCGATTTCAACACAATTTAATTTTTTGTACCGCATTATTATTTTTCCCCAAGTACCTGAAATGTGCCCAACTATGCTTCAAGATATAAGATACTGACGCTATGGCGTCGCGCTACAATGGTTTACAACCTCGACTATTGAATTGATGTGATGTTTGTTGTGATTAATGTTGCCTACTGGGCGCTTGTGTCTAGATTCACGTCCAATTCACGAAAAATAAACAAACTGTAAAAACAAAGCAAAATAAGCAAATCCAAAAACTGGTAAAGAGGCCACCAAGTTTAGAGTGGTGTAGCCCCTCAAAGGAGTAATACCAACACACCAAAACTTACTAATTAAAACAAATTACAACAAAAGTAAAACCAAACCAAAAACCTATAAAGAGGTGACTTAAGTTGAGAATGGTTCGGCCTCTAGATAAAATGTAGTAGCAAAGTGTTGAAAACCAATTTCTTGTTGACGTGGCACTTTATTACACATCTGCACTGTAGTGGAGCTGAGTCTAATACACAATAAAAAAAAAAGGACTGATATCATAATCGAAAACCAAAACTGGTAAAAGGGGCCGCCAAGTTCCAAATGGTTCGGAGGAGTGATATCAACACACCAAAACAAGTACACGAGGGCGTACCAAATTTTTACTCAATAATTAAGGAGTCTCGTATCTTGTTTGTTGCGTTTAAAAGTTTTACTTTGTGCATTTTTTCGCTTCCTGCAAGAGAGAACTCTATAGGCCTAGATACTGCAATGCTAATTTGGTGACAACCGACATTTAAGACTAAAGACTATAGCACTAACTTCTACTGTTATTGTTTTGTTTTCACTTACAGAGGTCTTATTGTTGCCGACCACTTTGCAGAGATTCTTTCTTCAATGCTTTTAATCAGGAGCCTTGACCCTTAACCCATCAACAATCAACGGCTTAGACTAAAGTTTTAATTCCATAGCACGTGTACCAAGAATTGTTAGGCACTGTTGAGTTGTCGGCGTTTTGTTTCAGTGTTGAGTTGGTTATTATAGTGTTTGTCTATTAGGGCGCATGGCCTCGGGCCACTAAGCTCTTAATAAAACCGTCCAAAGACATTACAGGCAGTATTTACCAGAGGTGTGCGCCGCCGCGCCACACCGCCGCCAAGAATTAGTGACTCGCTGTACACGCTGCCACTGGATGGCAAACTTTGGCGGCTGGCCGCCGCCGCCGAATAAGGAATCTTCAAAGGTCAAAAGAACGTCCAGATAGACACTGAACTACATACATAGCGCAACAAATAAAACGAAGTCATTTGTTATGAGACGTTTGGGATGGGAGGGAACTTGCGAATCCCCCTGAGATTCACTTATACGCTACTTTCTGTTGCCTAGCAACTCTTGTCAAACGATCGCGAAAAAGTTTATTTCGCTAGTCCAAAGAGCGCTAGTCTGCTCTGACTGCTGGACGACTGGCTACACACACAATAGGCTACCGTTCATTTTGCCAAAGGAAAGAAGCATTATTGTAATATATCTCTTATTTGTGTATGAGCTTATTGTCGCATAGTGCAATGTGAGTACAGCTGCGCCAATAACAGGAATTTTAAAAGCGCTGGTTATAAACCATTCGTTAAATTAAATGTTGAATTAACGAAGGTTCCCGCAGTCAACGTTGAATTATCCTCTGAGAATTTGTCTATCCTGCCATAGTTGCGTCTCCGACACACACACAAATCATTGCAGCGCAGCAAGCGTAGGATATTCAAACGAATGTTCAAAATTTGGTGTGCCCGCATGTCATATCACGTCTTTGATTTCCATGTATAGTTTATTAGAACAGTATTCCCTGTAATAGAACGATAATGTAACGATGTCGGGTTAGTATTTATCTTTGCCAGTCAATCCCTAAAAAAGCCTTGCCCACTTCGATTGATTTTCGAACTTACACAAATAGCTGTAAATAACATAAAGGCAAGGAAAAGAAGCCAAACAACGAAAATCATATACTAGAAATAACGTAGTATTCTTCAGCCTTTAGGTTAATACCAGAATTTACTATTAAACGGTGTTAAGACGTTTTTAACGACGGTTAAAAAAACATTTAATCGGATGGAAACGTATATTATTTTTGTTTTGCTTGTACTTGTAGTGTAAAATGATGTGAACATTAATCTGGAAGAACAAATTAAATTATATGGAAGTAGGCTATTTTTTAAAGTAACGTACCAATGAATGTAGCAATGTCGATGACTCGTTTATTGTAACTTAAATGATTTTTAACACTTATTATTTTTAGCAAGGGTCAGGGCCCCCACATAAAAGTTACGGGCCCGGGACTAACTACACCAGCGGGCCCCCTGACTGAAATCGTAAAAAAAGTTACACTGTGTTATAATATTCGTCGGCCATAATTGTGCGTAACGGGATGGTTCATTCGTTAATCCTGGCTGCTTACGTTTGAAGGCTTCCCTGCCTAACAAGCTAACAGGTTTGCACTGCAATGCTCCGACTTCGTGGTCATTGCAATTGCATTGGAGTTGTTCTTTGTTGGAAATATAAAAAAATTCACAATGTTCACAAAATCGAGTACATTACTCATAATCATCCAAACTAACAAGTGCGAAAAAAATTTTTTGGGGGCCGTGCGGGCCCCCTGAGTGACCGGGCCTGGGTACAGTGGGTCCACCTGACCCCCCCCCCCCCGTTGTGGGGGCCCTGGCAAGGGTAATATGGATTTTGGAGATTTTTGCACTCTAGGGAAAGAAATATTGAGAAACGTAGTCAATTTGTAGGTAGGCAGATCAAAACTATTTTAATTTTTTTAATTTTTGGGTGAAACATTAATTGTAATTAAGTAGCCTAACGATGGTACAACGAAACACTTTTCTAACAAGTGTTTTTTTAAATGTTTGTGTGGTTTTGCCACACTTAGCTGTCTTAGTGTGAACTTGGGTGTGAAGCATGTACTGCATTCTAGCAACCAGTGCACCATGTGAGCAAGTCTTTTCGCGGTTTTCGTAACGCTCTTTTATTCCACAATGAAAAGTCAACACTTAACTCGCTAGAAAAATCTATTATAACGACGAGCACGTGTAAACGCCGCCGCCGCCGTGAAAAGTGTTCTGACTGCCGGCACGCCGACCATCGCCGCCGCCGCTGCAAGAAAAAAACGAAAACGCCGCCGCCACTCTTATTTGGCGGCGCACACGTCTGGTATTTACACGGCCTACGAATATACCGGTAGGCCGTGTATATTAGAGTTCGTTTGCGCACGAGAATTTCAGAAACTTGGACAGGAGGAGAAGACTATAGCACCTAACAGCGGCTAACGATGTCAAAATGTTACAATGCTGGCTGCAACATGTAACAATGGCGTAACAATAGGCGAGGCGCACAATATCGGATTAAAGCTCACTCGAACAAGATGCAACAATGGTTGTGTGCCGGGAAACTAACATTGTCGTTGTTTGAGTTAGCTAGCTAGTTGTGGAGAACCAAAATTAAATGGTTTGATTTTAGTCTTCTGTACAGCCGTACAGGCTGAGAAGACTATTGCAACGACTTTGTCCGTCCGTCCGTCCGTCGCTTTTTTTCAACTTTGCAACGGTATACCAGATATTGACGACCATTGTTTACAACGTTAGATTCAGTGTGAGAAGTTAGTTAAATAACATGGCAAATTAAAACATTGTTACTTCCTCATGGCTAATAGACTTCTTCGACGTAACTAAATTAAATAATAACATTTGATCGTCGAATTAAAATCATAAATTAAAATCCTCAATAAAAACAAATGGATTTTAGCTTCATTTAAATAATCTCGTCGCATTGTTGTATGAATGAATAGGCTTACCGTCGAACCAAATTCTCCATTAGGCCTAACTTCTACTTACGAAATTAAAACTGCATTTTTAAAAATTAGGCATAAAATATGAAAATTAGGCTTAAAATCATGTTATACCATGGCAACATCAAGTTGCTACGAGTCGCTGTTGGCTTCATCAACAGCGTCTCTCTCTTCACTTCCCTACTACCACTGATCTATATAGGCCACGTTGCGCGTTACGTTGTAACACCGTAACTGTGTGCCTGAAGGCGCACCGTGTTGCAAAAATGAATAGGCTTACTATACAATCCATATCTCCGTTAGCTGCTACTTACGAAATTAAAACTGCTGGTTAAAATTGGGCCTAAAAGCTGACAATTATGCCAAAAGTCTAAAAGAGGCCTAAAAGCTAACACATTTTTAACCAGCAATTGTGATGGCTACTGCTTTTAGACTGGTATAATACAGATAGCTGTTGTAGTGCATGATAGAGGTGTGCGCCTCAACATTGGAAGTGGAGGAAATATACAGAAGACCGGTGCGACTGTGCAGTCGCTGTAGCCGCTTGTTTCCTTAAATCTTCAAGTTTTAAACCGTTGGGTGCGAAGTGACTTATTTACTTTTTGAATACGGGATTCGGGAAGCCAGTTGAATTGTTTCCGCGATTGTTTACAAAAAGGGTTTAACGAGCGTTAAACACTCCTGGTCATCTGCCCGAAGCCCTAAGGCACTATGTCTGCAACAGCCAGATTCCCAGGCGGTCACCCACCCAAGTATCATTCCAGCCCAATGCTGCTTAACTTCGGGGATCTGACGAAAACCGGTGTTTCAGCACTGCTAGGCCGCAGGCCATGATACTGCAACAATCCAGAATCAACTATTTATCGAGATGACGCATGCTGAATCTAGACACACGCTAATGTGTTGCCATCAAATAATAATCATGGGTCAAACTTTGGCATATCCTGAACATAAATATGCATTTCTAATGTTCCGTTTTTTCGAAAACAAAAATCGGTGGACAGTGGACGCATGGCAGACCATACCGTATAGCAATTACAAAAAAAAAGGAAGCAAAAAAAAACAATAAATTAACTGAGCAAAAAACATTAGAGTGAAGGTACACGAATAAAAACGGATTAGAGTTCATTCGAACGCAACGAACTATAATTTGAACTCCAATTCGCAAAACGTAAACTTACAAACACACACAAAATAGACGCCATAAACAGCAAAATGCTAAATAATTGAAAGATAAAAATGCATACACAAAATAAACACGTAATTGCTCAAACGAATTAGAAATAACCACCTCAAACGACCTTCAAACACAAACACAGGCAAAAATAACTGCCTTAACTAGGAGTCTGCTTGTTTCACAAATTATAAATACACTCAAAATACTAATATACCCACTCACACGAAACAGACTTTATATATGAAATGAAACAACAAAGACAAATATTAAAAAGTCTGTATAATGCACAAATTTTGCGTGCACGACCTAACACCGAAACATTAAACTTTTCAAACATAAACTGTGCTTTCTTTCTGACATAACCATTGATCAAAAAAACAGTCCTAGTGTTCCCTGGTATTGAAGTTCAAATTATAGTTCGTTGCGTTCGAGTGAACTCTAATCCGTTTTCATTCGTGTACCTTCACGGCTGTAAGTATGGGGATACGAGCTCTAATATTTTTTTTTCTAACCGGCGAAGCCGTTTTTTGCTCAGTTAATAATAAAATCAGCACTGTGTTAAGCCCCACAGAGGCCTGGTGCTTAATTATAGCACCTCATCCCCCACCCCTGCAAAAAAAAGGAGATAAATAAAATGAAATTGAAATTTTTGGTTAAAACTTTTCAGTAAAAGTATTTTTTTTGTCTTTAAAACAGTGCCCTTTTCCCCCCCCCCCCCCTAACCGTCAGGGCCGGATTTATAAGTAGACCCGAGAGACCCGGGCCTATAGCGGCACTTTTTTAGGGGCGGCATGACGGCTTACACACAATTGTACGTGAAAAAATCTGGTGCGAGTTTCATGACAATTTATTACCTAAATGCTAGCGCCATCCATTGTTAGAATTAAGCTAACCTCAGATGAGACTAAAAACGTTACGAAATACCGCCTCGTGTCAAGAGATAACGCTATAAATAAGTTGTTGCTATCGTGTGCAATACATATCAGTAATGCTTTCCACTACCACCTAGACCCATTTTGAGGTTGACAAAGGCTAATTTTTTCCCAAAAATATCTGTGAATTGTTCAGGGTATAACACTTCAACATTTTTTCTCTATCAAATGAATGTCGTATCAGTACTGATTGGATGCTGGTTAGGTGCTATACGTGAGTAGGGCCTACTGACTTTTTATTTACACGTAGTTACGTTATTTACGAACTTTTCATTGCCTGGCCACTTTGTGTTAGGTTGGTTGTTATGCGTTAAGGGAAAAGGCCCTAGTAAGTAAATCCCTACAATTTCTTAATTTAAGTTCAAAGAGCAAGGAAAAAAGTTACTTTTAATTACTTTGCTCAGTAACACAGCCTATGTTATTTTTGCCCTACCGGTTTTTCATGTTTGCAAACGAACAAACAAATTAAGAGAGTTGCGGGATTGGGGGGGGGGGGGGGG
>JAHWFP010160768.1:9561-23047 GCA_023313725.1 Lithobius niger | reverse complement strand
GGGGGGGGGGGGGGATAAATTAAATATTTAGTAAAAGTCCGAGGGAGGTGAAGAGCTTAAATCTGGCCCAGTTAACCGTGAGACCCTTTTTCCGGCATGTGACCTGGTGCTTCCGCACTCAAAGCACCCCCCCTCCCTTTAATTCGGCCCTGATTTTAAATAAAATATAAAATAAAATAAATAAGACATTACAGGTTATATATACAGGGTGATCCAAAAGTCCTATGAGTCAGGTGCCTAATTCCAATTCTGTAGGGATTTGGTGGGGTGTAACGGACTTTTGGGCCACACTATATATTCCTGTAAAGTAAGCTAAATAAATAAATACATAAGACATAACACGTGCGCGAAAAATGATAAAGTGATAGTTAGATTCTTACTTCTTAAAAGTAGTGGGTTCTACCACTACTAACGAAGTGACTATATTGCTCTAAGGTTCTACGATCTTATTACGTAGATTGGCCTGTATGCTATTTTAAAAATAAACAATAGCTATACAACGTCTTCGTGTACCTTTCCACGCATAGGTACACATTTAAAAAGGATCGCTGTTTACTGAATTCTGAACGATTCTATCCTTTTGCGAAGATTTAATCGCACAGAAATTTTTGCTTCAGTTCACAAAAAAATTGTGTCACGCAAACAAGACACCATTAACTTGTCATTTTTACTGTTCACAGTGTTGGCTACATTGCGTTTTTTTTCATTTAGAAACGAGCATCAAAAGACAACCAATACCACACTCGTGTTCATTGTTCACATTCACAACAATATGAGTGTAGCTATGGTTACGAGCCGCAAATGGCCTTATACGTCCAGCCCTCCATTTAATCATGTAATCATCTATCATCTAAATTTACAAGTAGACAGAATGCAAGAATGGCGTCGCATACGGACGAGGATGAGCCATGGTTCAACTCAAGATGTCCCGGTTAACGCGCCTTCCTCAGATTCGGTTTCTGAACCGGTCCCTTTTGAGAATGACGATCATAATGACGATGGTATCTACGAGGAGAATATTTTTGTTGAGGACACCGAGCACTGTCACTTCTTGCAACGACAACAATATTATGGACTTGTCATTCCGTCCACCATCCTAGAAGTAGACGAAGAATTCGATGAGGATAAATCTACCAGCTCCAAACCTCCATGCGGACTGTTACGGACACATCGTCAAGTTGGCTTCCACGAGCTTCACCGCCCTGCAACGCCCACCATCACATCGACCTCAAGTATTCCCAGTTCCGTAAGTGACTACTGTACGCAGTAAAACACATTTTTGTGTAGTATTAACAGGGGCTTATAAAGCATACGATTCCGTAAGTAACGTGAGAGTATCTTATGTTGTAATTGTCACCTTATATTTCAACCCTTGTCACAAGGTTGTCTGGGCGATAAAACTGGAGCGAGGAGGCAAGACACGCAATTTCTATCGTAGTCTGCCCTGGCTTGATAAACAAAACTTCTTCCTTGCTCCAAATTCATTTAAATGCTACTGCTTGAAATTGACACCTGATTGTACAAATCGCATCACATGTGACATTTTTCACACATATTTATCAGTAGTAATGCAACGAGGGCGTAGATTTTATTCATCAAGGACTGCGATTACTTATGTAAGCCTCAGCATGAACTTCCATGGATGTTAACCGTCAAACTTTGAAACCCTATAGTTTCCAACGAAATTCGGTGTTTGGGGATCAACAATTTTAATGACTTCAATTGAATAGTTTGGCCTCCACAGAATAGCTATTTCTTGTTGTTCTTATTGTTGAGACTTATTGTTTCCACACCTGGAGATCGAACCAATGAAACAATCTTCAACTTTTATAGCTTAAAACTTAGATATGAACAAGGACCAGAGCCTTTTGAATGCTATTTTAATATGACTGCAATATTCTTGCTGTTATTGGCAAAATTTTGCTCTCAGTTAGCGATCGATGCACTGAACCAATTTTCAACTTTTATAGCTTAAAACGTTGGTATGAATGAGCATGGCCTAGGTCCTTCGGTATGCTATTTTAATGTGACTATTTTAATGTGACTTGCTGGTCTTGTAGTTGGGGAAATTTTGCTCCCACCTAGAGATCGCACTGCACCAGTTGATTTTCAACTTTTATGGCTTAAAACTTAGGTATGAACAAAGTGTAGGGCCCTTTGAACGCTATTTTTATGTGACAACAATATTTTTGATGTTTTTCTTGTTGGGAAATTTTTCCTTTACCTAGATATCGGGCCAGTGAACCGATTTTTAATTCAACTTTTATGGCTTAAGACGTAGGTATTAACAAAGACCAGGGCCTTTTGATGTTATTTTAATGTGACCGATTAATCTCAAAAAGCGTTCATCTCAATAATCTCATATTACTAATTTATCTGAAATATCTCCCAAGAAAAAAATAACGGTTTTAATTTTTATTTTTATTCAACATGCAATTAAAGGACGTAAGTGATGCCCTGGTTACACAATTTGCCTTACTTGGCGGATACTCAAATTAAAACTATCATTTCAGAAGTAAATTATTTTACAATCATAAGAAGCATTTCTTTCTTTTCGAAGGTCATGCCAAAAACCGCAAATGTATGCTAAATAACAATTTAAACAAAGAGAAAAAACACCAGAGCAATATTAACACTTACTTAACCAGTTTTGTATTAAAAAAAAAATTACTTTAAGCGTATAAAATACGGATGTAAGCCTTAAAAAAACGTAATGCTCTAAAGGACCAGATACAAGAAAAAAACATGTAATCCATCAGCGTCACGCTACAGCTTTGCTAAAAAAAACTTCAATGTTCTTAAAGGACTATATACTAGGCCCCGTCGTCATTTCCACTCTTGAAATAATGGAGCGGGCTCTGCTTTCTTTGCAGTTTGGCTGTCTGGCCAAAAATGGTCGGCCTTTGAAAGTAGTGATATCATTCAACAAGGGAAAGGCTGCCAAGGAAGCCAGCTACTTAGCTGGAGTGTATCATGAAAACGTTAGCTTATTGATGCATCTTTCTCACTATGAATGGTGGCACTCATCCTTTAACTTTTAGTTTTTCTTTATCCCTGCACCTTCCCCTTACATTTTCTACAATATGAATTCGGCCGCATTGGGATTTAACCTCAACATGACAAAATATTAAAGCTGGGTCGATCAGCTTTTTTCTACACGAGCCGATCATTAAACGAAACTCGTCAATACAAAATCCCTTCAATTTGGTTTATTACTGATCTATCTGGATATCTACCAATATTGCAACATTCTGAATCGGTAGTCGGGATCATCCCAGCCTGACAAAATATGCTTTTGGTTGCTTACAGTTAACAGACACATGTCTGCTAGTGAGGCCGCCTCTTTATCATCAACAATTGGATGCCTTTAACAATTAGAAACGGCCTCGCTATCTCGTTGTTGTATGGATTTTGGCTCTTGGCCCATTTTACCACCCTGATGGTTCCTCAACCCCATTAGTACATGTGGTACACTAAAATATTGTGCATATTTTGATTGGGACATGCTACTTTACGTGTGGGTACCTTAGGTCAATACAATGTTTTTCAGAGGGGGAGCCACCTTGATTTCCATGTAGAACACCAAAAAGGTGCTCCTCACCCCCCCCCTCCAATAAAAAGTTGTTTTTTTGCTGTAATTCCTTAACTGTCAACAAATCAAAAGCATAATGTGAAGCGAAAACGTTCAGCACACAATTCTGGACAGGAAAAGTGATATACATTTTTTTACGTAAAAGTAGCTCTTGAATCCCAAAATTGTATTTAAAGTACATCACCCTTGATTCGCGTGAACACTCCTTTTTCAGTTGGTTGTTGTAGTGATTTTCGAGTTCAAAGTGCTCTTGTGAGCCCTCTAATATCCTGAAATGGACATGCTTACGATTTTCTGAAAGGTGGAGATCTATTCTTTCCATCAATCCTAACAGAGATTGTTTAATTTTGATAAGGACCATGCTATGTCCATTTAAAGGTGAAGAGATAATGGCGTAGCTGCAAAATCTTATGCTAATTTTTTAATTCAAAGTGCTCTTGCGAGCTCTCTTATACTCCAAAATAGACATGCTTAGGATATTCTGAAAGGTATGGGGATCTATTCTTTCCATCAATCCTATAACCGAAATTGTTTAGCTTGGATAGGGACCGTCCTATGCCATTTAAAGGTGAAGAAATAATGGTCTAGCAGCGAACGCGTACAGTGATTTTCGAATTCATGTGCTCTTGCGAACCCTCTAAATGTCCGAAATGGACATGCTTAGGATATTCTCAAAGGTGGAGGGGGGGGAGGGGGGTTGTCTATTCTTTCCACCAAACCTAACCGAAATTGTTTAACTTAAAGACCGTCTGTAATGTTCTATTCCAGTGAACTTTTGACCAGAATAAACATTATTATCAGGATAGCAAAAGGGCAATCAATTGTATAAAAGCAATAATTATGCACAGAAATGGTAGGCTAAATCATAAGCAATCATTCAGCTAATACTGGATCTTTAATCGACACACCAGTGTACACAATATTGACCCCACAATACGGCCAATTAAATCAGTGACAGATTGTTGTAATTTATGGTATCGATTATAATTATTCGGCAATGAGTCGAACGAATGGCATTACTGATTAAGTCGAGCGGAAAACTAAATCATTATTATATCTCGAAAATAATTAGATGATCACGGGCTAATTTAGTAGCGTAAGTCTAGTTAACGTCAACAATCATAGCTATCGGTGGCGTAACTATGTCACGCTGCGCCACCCTGCAAAATTCCAGTGTGCACCCCATACCCAGGGACCCGCAAACCAATTTATGACAAATCAAAGGTGTATTTTAATATTTAAATTTTTTAATTTAATTTTTACTTGCACGTATACAACTTTCATTTCTAGCTTGTGGTTGCATTTAAAATTCTTTTTGTATTTCTTTTATTTCTATAAGTGCGTTGACAACTACATCTAAATTTATTTTTGTAGCTTGCTGTCAAATTAAAATATTATCAACATTACAACAAAGTTGTACTAGTTTTTAACTGTTTATTACGATAACTGTAATGGTTTAAAGAATCTAATCTGTAGCATTAAATCAGCAGAACGCCGTAGATCTGCACTTTCCCCCAGCTTTCTGGTAATCTGGCTCAACAGCTGGTGGAAAAGACGCTAACGTTGACGTAATATTTAATACCGTTGTTGACGTGACAACTTGATGCATTGAACATTAATAAAATAATATTAACTATCTGTAACTAATGCTAGCGCGCTTGTAGATGTTATGTACGGTTATGCAGCGCCGTCCAATTCTCACGCATGCTTTCTTTCAGGGGGCATTTTGTCGGAAAGCTGAATGGCTATCGGAATCGCTACATTTACTTAAGTTTTAACTATAGCTGGGGTCTCTATCTAGCACGAGCCATATTGTAACACTGTCCTGTTTGTTGTTGCATTGGCGTTTGTTTCTGTTGGGGCCCAGCGTTGTATTGCCCAGAGCTTTCCATCAACAATACACATCATAATATTTCGTTTTATAACTGACTGTTACTGTTAATCAACATTACCATTCACATTGCTGGCCCTTCACATTGCTGGCCCTTTTTCATTACTACCGTGCAAAGAATGAACGCACTCGCTTTTTTTTTCATTGCTATACTGTACCAAAAATGAACATGCACGCCCTATTGCATTAATATACCGCGCTTGGAATGGGCGTCACAATTACTGCCTTCCCCGTGTACCAAACATCGCCTACAGTTTGGTGCAAACGTAATATATGTATATATATATATATATATATATATATATATATATTATATATATATATATATATACACACACACAGATAATAACTATTCCCTCCCTCCCTTAATCTGTTGTTTGCGCTCCTTTACTTAACACTTTCAAATCTCGCTATCACGCTCTAGTTTAACTTCTTTGGGTTTTTTTTAGGGCGGGGGGGGGGGTGCTTCGTGCACCGTCAATTTCTATTTCTATTCAAGCTATATCAAGCATCCACTCAGTTACTTAGCTACACTGAAGGTGGCTTATTTTTTTTAGCAGCTCAGTCAAGGTCAAGTCATTCAAACCATGCGATGCGTTCTTACAATTCATTGAAACAAGCGTATTCGTATGGTGCAACATCGACCACAATAGCCTCCGTTACTAAGACACCTAATTAACATACACTTAATGCACGGTGGTGACGTCACGCTAATACATCCCCATGCTAAAAGTGTAGTCGTTATATACGGTTAATCTGAAAACCCACACACGTTACAGTGGGTTAATTTTGATAACCCACACTTTTTTGATAATCTAACACTTTTTACGAGGGTCTACACAACCCCTGCTCCACCATGTGACATATGACCCGACTTTTTAAAATTACCGTATACAACACAAATGCAACCAGCATAAACAGTCACATCTACAACCTGCGACACATTTCTTTCTAGCCTAACACGAAAAAAACAAAAAAAAACTCGCGTACTATGCTAGACCCCCACCCACGGAGGAATGGCCCAACCCTCTTTCGTTCCAACAGTAAGAAAACTAGGCTACTGACACTTTCAAATACACCTAAAAATCTACGAGACTCAAGCGAATAGTACATTTTATATACTCATCTTATTTAAACTATTAAAGTAAAAAAAAATACAGTTTTACCTTAAACACAAACATCGGTGTTACGCAGCGTCTCTCCCCTTCGGTCGGCCTTCATACACAGGAAGCTTCCAACCCCGTTTCTAAACCGGAACTTCCGTTCAGGAATTTACATAGTCGCATCTAGAAAATCTTCTTGAAACAAGTCTTCAAAAAACTCTAATAACACGATAAATTAGCTCGACGTCACACCTTAGCATTAAAATACATATCCGTGAGGCCTTGTCGATTTAACGGCTATACTTGCTCTTGAGCTCGAAACGGCTAGTTCACTATCTCGGGGGTGAAGGGAAAAACTCGTGGGCTTCGCCCACTAGTGTTTCCCTCCACCCCCTCGATATTGGACTAGACGTTTCTTGCTCGCGAGCAATTATAGCCGTTAAATCGACAAGGACTCACGGATATCTACTACTTATTTAAACATTTTATGATACTGGCTGCGCACCACACCTGATACTTTCCATACATTCGTAAAGTTTAGCTGAAAGCTTTAGTTTACTGTAAACGTAAGATGACTATTCGGAGTAGTTATCTTACATTTATATTTTATTGAAATTCAGAACTCATACTTTAAATTGGTAATATATTTTGGATAAAGTTTATGTAAATATTAAATAATCTGTTTCAGTAATAGTTTTGTATATATTTCCATAAAACGTATATTTTTTTCCCCATTTCATCTGCGCCCCCAGTTCCTCTGCGCCTCCCTGCGACTGCAGGCCCTGCAGCATTGTAGTTACGCCACTGATAGCTATTGCCATTGAACTGAGATACTTAGCTCTTAATAGAAGCTCGGTCGTAGCTATCAGCTCACGGCTCTAGCTCAATGGTGAAGCCCCGTCCAAAATGCGGCACGGCGTCTGGCCTTGCGCGCTTTCCGATCGGGACCTTAGGAAGGTGGCTGGCGTGAACTGGTTAAGCAACTGGTGAACTACTGATGATCGACCAATATCAAGCATTCCGAAATTCAGTTTATATACTGTATACTTTGTTCCACATTATGTTTTCAGAAAACTGGCTGTATGATGCCACGTATTCTTACACGACGAGTGCAAAAAATCCGTAAACACCCCATTCGTAAATTCTAACAGTAACTTAGTTGAGTCTACAAGTGTGATATCCACATGTTTTTGCATTCTTAGTGCAAGGAAACGAGTCGTCATCCAGTCAGTTTTCTGAAAACATAATGTGGAACAAACTATAGCGTTATCGTGCACGATCGATCCATTGTTGTATTGATTAATCGCAGAAATTCTAAATATAGCATCGGTTTGACAGCTTAGGCCCTTATCTCCTTATCGTCCTAAAACCCAATTTCAAGAAAGAATGTTCGGAGCCGTCCAACACTCCGCATGGATTGTTCACTCCTGATGCCGAGTTTCTGTGCCCATTTGTTGACAAAGTTGTTACTGTTTGAAATTCCAATTAAAATGCGGATCTATGTTATTTGGATATATTAAAACTTAACTTTTAAAAAAAAATTTCGATGTTGATTTGAAATATTTTCTAACCTTAAAATTTTTTTTTTCTAAGAGGTTTAAAAACAATAAAAATAGTGTAGACTTGATACCACCATGAAACTTCTACTTATACATGGAGCAACATTATGCACTGACGAAAGTGGACAATTTTCTGAATTTTCAAGCATTTCGAAACAGAACCAACATTTTCGGATCCCAATATTGGATTTTGGATTCAGAAAAGTGGTAGGCTACCTATGTTGTGAAAGTTTAATTTTAGCATTTTTTTTAGGGTGGGTGAGGACAAAATTTTTCTTTTATGGGCAAGCCCATACTCTCAATCTGCCCCCCCTCCCCCAACCAAAAAATAAAAAAAGATTACTGTGATTAAACTTTGGTATTTTTTTCCCACATGAAGTAAGTACGTTTGCTCATTAATTATCCATAATTTTTTTTAATGACAAACGGTGACGAGTTTTGTCAACAGATGGCGCAGAAACTAGGCACCAGGAGTGAATAATCCATGTATAGTTTTGAATGTTAAGTACATTCTGTCAGTGTTCCATTTGAAATGAGACTTGTTATAGGATTTATGGCAAACGGACATGTATGACAAACCTGGATTATGGCTACTGGGCTAATATATTCAAGTCTTCCGGGATTATGGCAAATGGGATTATGGCAAACGCGATTATGGCAAATGGGCGGGAAGCCCACGATAGTGAACTCGAAAATATGGGGGGAAAATGGCAACTTTCGAAACTGAAGGTTAAAATAGGCACGAGAAACTGATACTGATTAGCATGAAACAGTTTTCACGAACAAATTTCGTTTTAGCCGCGTTACTTGGTAAAGTAGGTTCACTTAGATTTCTAATCGGTTTGTTCGCTGCATTGAAATATTCTTTCTGGTCATCTTGTAACAAGCAACTGCTGTTGACAAATACCTTAGTAACAGCTTGGACTAACTACTCTCTACGTGATGAACGAATCATGTACGGCCACTGCACTGTGACTGGGGTTGGCGCTAATAACCAAGCTGTCGACGCGCCATTAAGCCTCAATCCCCCCCCCCCCCCCCTCATGTACGGCTACCTGTAAGTTCGATTTTGTTCCGACCGATCGCAGCGCCAGTTTGGAATTCTTGCGTTGCTCAACATGTGACAGGTGAAATTTGAAACCAAACATGGAGGCAACAATACCTTTGGAAACTGACGAAATACTCGTGCTTGGGCAACATCTGAAGTTAAAGATGTTATTCTGCGTTCGATTCAAACCGAATTCCGAAGAAATGTGAACCACGGAAGAAGATTCAGCCTAAGCGGTCACTCGGCAGTCTCCACGAAACACAAAACCATGTGTTATACTTAGTTCCATTCATCTTTACAACCCGTTTTAAAATTGAATGTTGGATTTAAAAAAATAAAACTTGATCACCGAGTTCTGATCTGCCTTGAAATTATTTTAATGCCGTAATCTTATACTTCCTTGTTGCCAAAACATCTTAACCTGATAATTTTAGCATTACATTCCCCGAATGTGATGTTCCCCTGGAGGTTTCTTCCGCTGTGCAGCCACCTGCATGCATGCCCCTGCCGTGCATGCGCGCGGCAGTCCTCCCTTATAAAAGCGACAGCGTGCCCGCTATCGGCATTCATTTTCTTCCAGCGTACATGTCGTCTAATGACCCCACGCTGCCCTGTTCCCCATCTTGCGTGCCTTTCAAGACTCCCTCCGCCCGTACAGGCTTACCTCACCGTCAACTGGCGATGCCCGCACGCAAGCGGTCGATGTCTACCTTCTCTGATGCTCATCACTGTTCTGGCTGGCTGGCTGCACTCGCACCCCCGACATCCCTCGGCTTTCGACTTTCAGACGGAAACACGCCCGAGTTGCCGAACGGCCTACTATCACCGGCATCTGCCGAAGTCCGTACACAAGCTGCCAACGTAACCCCTGCCGCCACGCCTCGACGGAGCTCCAGCTTTCGGCCGCTTCCCATACCAGGTTCCCGGATGTACCACATTGCAAGCGACCCGCCTTACTCCCGTTTCGGTTTCGATTATTTTCAACAACGATCGAACTTGCTACCGTGCTTTGAATACACCACCTTGTCTATTATCAAGTGAAGATCAAGTCAATAGTAAAAAAAAAAAAATGCTGCCCATTGCTACTCATCTCACTCGTGGCTAATTTCCACGTTTTGAGTGAAGAACCAAGCTGATTGCCATCATCAAGCCTGCCGCTTGTCTCGACCGTGGCTGACTTCACGTCTCGAGTGAAAATCAAGTCACCTGTTGCTGCCTACTGCTGCTTGTCTCACTCGTGGCTAGAACCCACGTTTGGGCGAACCAAAACGGACGCCATTTTCACCTCTTGCTGCTTGTCTCGACTGTGGCTGACCCCACGTCTCGAGTGAAAATCAAGACAACAGTTGCTGTCCTACACTGTTGATTGTCTCATTCGTGGCGTAATAACCACGTTTTGAGTGTAGAGTCAACTTTGAAGTCATCTGCTCGTCTCTTTCGTGGCCAGAACCCACGTTTGGGTGAACCAAGACGGACGCTATTTGCACCTCTTGCTGCTTGTCTCGACTGTGGCTAACCCCACGTCTTGAGCGGAATTCAAGACTCCGATTGCCGTCCCACGCTGCTGCTCGTCTCATTCGTGGATTTAAACCCACGCTTTGAGTGAAGAGTCAAGGTGGAAGCCACCCGCATTCCTGCTGTCTAGTTCCCATCGCCGTAGCTCCCGCACCGCACGCTAAACTCTTCGGCCCGCCTTCTGGCCTGCTCTACATCTCACCAGTCCTGCAGGGAAGCAGTTGCGAACTGGTCCATCCATCGATGGCCCCTGCCTCGGCTCCCTCGCCATCCTTCGTCCGCCTCACTGATGCCGTAGCTAACCGCACCTCCCGCCACAACATTGAAGCTCTACATCTCACCAGTCTTGCAGGGAAGCAGTTGCGAACTGGACCATCCATCGACGGCCCCTGCCTCGGCTCCCTTGCCGTCTTTCGTCCGCCTCACTGAAACCTTAGCCAACCGCACGCTCCACTCTTCGGCCCGTCTCTGGTCCGCCCATAGCCGGGACGTCGCCGTCGAGTTCGGGTTGTTGCTCAGGCCTCCCGCCTCGACCTTGAAGCTCCACGTCTCACCAGTCCAGCCGTGGAAGCAGTGTGAACTAGATCACCCATCGACGTCTCCTGCCTCTGGTTCCCTCGCCGTCTTTCGTCCGCCTCACTGATGCCGTAGGTATCGCGACTATGTTGAAGATCTCGTAAGCTCCCGTCTTTCGTCTGTCCTGAATTTGGTCTGCCGTTTTCACAAGGGCAACCGAGTCTGAATTTCTTGCCACATACACTGAATCGTTTACGCCTTACCCAGATGTTACCGTTCTGCACCACGCTGAAAGTCGGCCAAGCCTGCATCCCTCGCTCCTTACACTCGTTCGTCTTTAACTCGCCCTGTTCGGGCATTTCCATCCCGCACAATGATGAAGATCTACCGAGCCAGCGTTCCTCGCTCCAAGCAACTCGTCTTTCACCCGCCTTGCCCGGGAGTTGCCGTTATTGAACCTTGACGGAGACCTGCCAAGCCTGCATCTCCCGCTCTATGCACTCATTCGTCTTTCATCCGCCTTATACGGATGTCTTTCATCCCGCACCGTGATGAAGGTCTACCAAGCCAGCGTTCCTCGCTCCAAGCAACTCGTCTTCCACCCACCTTCCCCATGTGTGGCCGTTTACACTATGAAGAAGGTCGCCGAGCTACCGCTCCTCACTCTACACACTCACTCGTCTTTCACCCGCCTCGCTCGGGTGTTGCCGTCTTACTCCACGGAGACGACCTGCCAAGCCGCCGTTCCCCGCTCCACGCACTCACTCGTCTTTCGACCGCCTTGTGTCTTTCACCCGGCTTGCTCGGGTGTTGCCGTTTACACTGTGGAGAAGATCTTCCAACCATCATTCTTCACTCCACGCACTCACTCGTCTTTCACACTATGGAGAGTATTTGCCAAGCCACCGTTCCTCGCTCTACGCACTAACTCGTCTTTCACCCAGGTGTTGCTGCCCTCCACCGTGACGGAGGTCAACTAAGCACTCGTCCGCCTCGTAACCCACACTTTTTGTGATGACCACACTTCCTCTTAAGTGCTATGCTCGAGCAAACTCGACCCAAACACGAGCACAGGTTTAAGTATTAAAAACAATAGTCCAAACTATGCGCGAGATGGGCAACAATGGAGAAATGACAAATCCTCCTATAAAGACTCATGTGATGATCCATTGATAGGATGGTTTACGTTTCCTGCTTTGCTTTATGTTGGAAAGTTTATTTTTCGATTTGGTAACATGACAGAACATACACAGTAAAAAGGATTATTGGTTGTCATCAGTTACCTTAAAATCTATGAAATTAGTATAAAGGTAGCTTTAAAGAAAGTTTTTTAAAGATATTTCGAGCACTAAAATCTGCTAAATCCGTACGTCACACTTGCCGTCCGAATAGGCTGGAATTAAATTTACAAAGTTGGATTTACAAAATTGGCTGGATAAATCATTAGCAAGTCCAGTGTTAGTGGAGATGTTCCTGCTTTGCTTTAGGTTGAAAATTGTTTTCTTTTCGATTTAGTTACATGACAGAATATTCGCAGCAGAGAGCATTATTTGTTATACTCTACCATAATGTACGAAAGATAATCAAAAATTCTAAAGCATCAAAAGACAAAATGCGAAACTTCACAAGAAAATTGTTATTAAAGTTTCTTAACGATATTCTAAGAACAAAGAATTCCTGCTACAACCGTTCATACACATGTTCTGTCGGAATAGACTAGAACTAAGCTCACCACCGGGTAGTAAGGGTCTAATGCTTACCAGCCTGACCCTGACTGTCAAAGCTTGTCCGTGTTCCTTCAAGGTTTTGACTTTTAGACCCTTACTCTTGACATTTAACGTTCCGTTTTTTGTTTATTAATACCTGTTACATTTAGAATTGTACCTAAACTATAAAACAGTGCAGCTGACGGTAGGCTACTGCCTGCACCGAGAAGAATGCACTATACACACACCTTGGAGTTTGAGTACACCTTCCTTTTTTAATTTTTCTTTCACGTTTTTAATTTTTTTATTGAAGGAAATCAGGCTATAATAAGCATAATTTAAAAATGGCTGACTCATTACAAGATGGCATGGATTACAGATTAATAATGACGATGGCACATTCATTGTTTCAACTGTTAATATCGTCTTCATTCTAAATTTGAAGGAAATTGGACATTTCAAGATGGTGGCCATTAGATATTACTAGTAACGATGGCACGTTCACTGTTTCACGTGGTATCAACTGTATCGTCTCCGTCCTAAATTTGAAGGAAAT
>JAHWFP010160767.1:0-10626 GCA_023313725.1 Lithobius niger | reverse complement strand
TTGGATTAGATCTGCAAATTTAACATTGAATTTTGGAGTGCCCTGCCTGGTTGTTATTCACTGAATAAATGTATATTTTGTTTCTTAATTTGGTTGAATTTGTTCACCTTGGTCACCAGAATTTGTGCATCGGCTCTGTGGTGAGGATTACAGGGGAGGGGAAAGTTTATTGCTAGCCTTTTCTTAATGGGAACCGCCTTCCTCAGAGTCGTGAAAAGTGTTACTGGGTTAAGCACGAAAAATAAGGTTTCATTTGGGGGCCTGTCCTGTTCATTTGGGGACCTCTCGGTTTATTTAAGTGGGTTTTCATTCAGCGTGATGCTTTCTGGTGAATAGGGTGGCCGAATTTGGTAAGAAATTCCTGCAATGCAGTATTGTTGGATCTGGTAGAAATTACAGATGTGTGCTTGGTTAACAGGCTTCAATCGCCTGCAGTTGATTTGCTTGGTCAAGGCCTCAAAGTGGAAGCGGCATCTATTAATTTTAAGGGTATTATCAATCATTGTGATTATGACTGCTCCGGGGGGAAATCTTCCAAGAAGTAGGGGATTCACTCCTCATAGTGCGGGTACAACGCCTCCTTCGTCATCTGGTCCCTCGTTGAATCTTCCTTTTTCTGGTAGGGGTCGGGGTTACACACCCGGTGGAGCTTCATCCACTCAGGTTTCAGCCGCTCAACAAGTAACTCTTGAGGCTGCGGAATATAATAGGCTATAAGGTATTGAGGCTCAGTATTTCAATGACCTTGCGAGTTTCAATGCTACGTGGTCGGGTACTAATAGGGCTTCAGCAGGTTTAGGGTCAGTGGTTCCCAATCCGCCCCCAAGGTTACCCAAGTTTCAAGTCGAGCCGTATAATGGTTCTCCTGCAGGTCCAGGACCCAAAAGTTTTCTCATTAGACTTGAACAGTTGAAATTAAGTCAGAATGTCCCTGATCGACTCTTCTTGGACCGTTGGGTCCCAGCTTATCTAATCGATGAAGCATTTGAATGGTACATGGCCAGCATTGGTTGGAACTCATGGGGTGAGTTCAAAAGCGATTTTATGTGCCATTTTCAACCGCCCAATGCTGATAATGCTGTCTATGAATGCATTATAAATAGGTGTCAAAAAGATGGTGAAACAGTGGCAGATTATGCTGAGGATATGCTGAAATTCTTTCGTCAGCTGGTGGTGCCTGCTGATAAAGCGGCTAAAATGCGTTACATTTATAGAAATCTTTCCGGCCCAATTAGGTTCATGTTGACCAACCACACCTATTTTACTGTAAGAGCCTTAATTGCTGGTGCTCGTAGGGTCGAGTCTTGCATGGATGTCGTGGTTCCAATGGTTGAAACCGCCAGTAGGGGTTCCCCTTCAGGTCGTCCGCAGGCGAATCAAAGTAACCTCAAGCGCAGTCAGCCCAAGACTGGGGCTTGTTACATTTGTGCTGAAACTGAGCATTTTGCTAGGTTATGCCCGCAACGTATCGATAGTGGCTCACAGCCCTCTAGGCCGGAAAACCGCGGAGGGACCCCTCCAGTGCCAGGGGTGGGGTCCCAGAAAAGGTAGTTCGGTCTTTGCCAGCGGAAGATCTCATTGGGGCGGAGGAAATTGTAGATTACCCTAGACCTGGTAAGGTTGCATCGGTCGAAGTTGAAATTGAGGGTTCCAAGGTCGTAGGTCAGTGGGATGGTGCTTCACCTTATACTATTGTTGGGCCTAATTTTTTTCAGCTTTTTATTCAAAAAGGGTTGCGCGTTCGCCCCTTAAAGGAAGCCATTCGTTCTGCCGGTGGTGAAGGGTTTCCTACTTTAGGTTGGGTCATTGTGAGAATGAAATTCCCCGGGAAAGAAATTCTTCATCCAGTTGTGATTGCCGAGAGCTTGGCCCGGTCATGCCTTATTGGATCTGACGTCATGGATCTCCATGGGGCAGTTGTGGAAATGACCAACACTCGCTGGTACTGGTTGGATGTTCCTTGTTTGAGATTTCCATTTTCTGGGTCCATGGCTAAAACTTCCTCCGTGAATTTAATTCAGGGGTCCACCTTAGTGGAGAGAGTTAGTTCAGCAGACCTGAATGACGAACAGAAGGAAGGTCTGATGCGGGTTTTTGAAAAGTATCCATCGGTGATGTGCGATGAGCCAGGTCGAACATCGCTGATTACTCATCATATTGATACTGGGGATCATCCTCCCGTCTCTTCTCAGCCCTATCGTATGCATGGTGCCAAATTGAAAGCGCTGGATGAAATATTGGATGAAATGAAGGAAAGAGGACAAATCTTACCCACGCAAGGACCATGGGCGTCTCCTGCGTTTCTCCGGCCTAAGAGTGATGGCTCATTTAGGCTTTGTGTTAATTACCAGCATTTGAATGCTATTACGGTCAGGGACAAATATCCCTTACCTAGAATTGACGAACTGATTGACATACTAGGCCAGCCTCGTTATATAACTACTCTGGACTTGTGCAGTGGTTTTTGGCAACTTCCTCTTGATGAGGAGTCGCAGGTTAAGGCGGCATTCATATGTCCCCGAGGTCTTTTCAAACCTACCGTTCTTATGTTTGGTCTCCACAACTCACCTGCATCATTTCAACGACTTATCAACCACCTAATGCTTGATTTGCAGATGGAAGGGGTGGTAGCCTATATCGATGACATAGTCATTGCTTCGCATGATTTTGCGTCTCACTTAAGAACACTGGATAAGGTGCTTACTCGCCTGCAGGATGCTGGGCTTACGGTAAACATGGATAAGGTCCAGGTTTGCCAACCGGAGACAAAGGTATTGGGTACCATCATTTCGGCCAGTGGTGTCAGGGCTAACCCCAAAAAGGTTGAAGCAGTCAAGTCAATGCCTCCTCCACGTACAGTAAAGCAGGTACGTCAGTTCTTGGGTCTCACCTCTTATTATAGGAGATTTGTCCGTGGGTACTCTCACATATCGGAACCTCTGAACCGTCTTTTGGACTCCGGTCATCGTTGGATCTGGACTCAGGAATGTGAAGAAGCATTTTCAAGGTTAAAGGAACTTGTCTGTTCGGCTCCGGTTGTTCTGGCACCCAACTTCGATCTCCCCTTTGTACTTCATACGAATGCGAGTGCGGTAGGAATTGGGGCCGTCCTCCTTCAGCAGGATCCGTCCAAAGGTAAAGTGTAACGGCGGATGCTACGACGGGGTAGGTGCTTGTAACATCGCCGCTCGCCTGGTGTAACTAGATCTTCTTACTATTACTTTTGGGTACTTTTTGGTTCAAACAAGCACAACAGCTACAGTCCCGGCGTAGGGAATGGAGCTACACATGTCCTAATATTGTAGGCTAACTGTAATAATAAGCGGTAACGCTGCCACCAAGGTGGGAAAATTAGGCTAGCTAAGCTAAGTTTAAGAGAATTGTCTTAATTTCTCACTTCTAGCGAAAGACGGACGAATAAACCAACTGGGTTTTAAACTCCTGGTTTTATTTTTGAACAAACATGTTAAAACTCAAAACGCACTTTACATTTACATTTGGCAAATTTACAACTGAATTAGTTTATAAATAACACGGGGAATTTACAATAAAATTCAACACTAGAACAAACACGATGTTCAGTTAAAACATTTTCAAATAGAAAAAGTGATTTGTATAGGCACAAGGGGATTTCGCAAAAGAGCCCTCTAAATTACGAACAGCCTCGGCTGTCTGGTAATAGTAGACCTGTTTTACAGTTATTTTTCTAAGTGTATACTGCAAAGCATTAAACCTCCCAGAGTTGCTGTTGATAAGTCAACTCCTTAAATTATAGAGCCGCGGCTACCTATAAAGTGGATCCGAGCGTTTAAGCAATGGAAACCCCACGAAGATCAAACCGTCCTTTGTTTACATTAAACTGCGTTTAAAGAAACGATGAAATAAAGCTGGTTTTTAGTAAGGGACCGTGAACCCTTAAATTATGGCCGCCAACGTCCGAAATGCCGTTTGGCTTGACGCACCATAAATTTACTTTCTAAAGCTACGAGGTTAAGTTAAGTTTAAACTATAAATTTTGAATGTAAGTCCAAAAATTAAACTTTTAAAGCTAAACTAAGTACGATACGAACCACCACCTTTGCCCGGCATGGCAACAATCGGACCGCGGCATCTCCACTCCCGACCGGCGTAGTGACCTCTAGCTTTGAGAATCCTTGAGCAGTGCTGTGCTAACTATACTCTACTGCTTGTGGGTTTTTATGCCTTCTGCTTGGCAGGCAGGTAGAGGGTTAGCGCGGACCTGTAGGAGAGCGACGGAGGGGGTGAGTGGGGAAGAGGTGGACGCTTGGAGGAGGAGAGACAGACCAAAATCGGCCGCGCTGTCATTACCGGAAGTCGGCCATGACAGTGCGGACGACCGGGGTAGCTTGAGCGCTCTGACTGGCTGGCGGAATTGAAGCAGTGTTTTGGTTGGATGGATTCGCATTGCCAAAGGGATTTGCGGCTTTGTATTTTAGAGGCCAGGTTTGAAAAGTGCAAGTGAGTTTTCAACTCATAACAACGTGATTTTTAGGCCTATTAAAATAAACTACGATGTTATGCATCGCAACTATTGAAGGAGGGGGGGGGAACGAAGTGTTTTGCACAGAATAAATATTCGACTTTGGGAAACGGATTGCTATATACAAGGCATGTTTTTAACGAAGGAAAGCTAGTTTGTTTACGTTTTTAGAGGTTCACTACGGTCGGAGTTTGGACGGAGATGCTATAAAAAATAAACATAAAATCATACACTGGGTCCGTAAAAATAGACAAACATAAACATGGGAGCTCCGGTAGGGTTCATGGCAAGAAGTTAAATTTACCAAAATGCATTAAGTGCACAAATAAAAGATTAAATGGTCCAGCTAGTTTTTAAAGGGCTAAATCGCAGTTTAGGTTAGATTTTTAAACTGGCTTGAACATCGGACATTTTTCATAAATAAGCAAAGTCGTCACCTGTTAGAAATAAAAAATATCGTGTGTTTTTAACATCTACAACACAACTAAGCTGAAAAGTGTTTCGGCTTTATGCCTAAAAAAATATACATTATTTACATTTCAAAGTGAAATCGCCATAAAGACGATGCTCTTCTGGTAGGTAAGAGTGCTGCCCTCAGGTTTTTTCTTCGATGGTGTTGAGGTGTCCTCACCACGAGTGTCTGATATGAGACCGCGTTTACAAAAGGACTGGTTACCATTCAGTACGCAAGCAGGGCCTTGTCGGCTATTGAGAGGAAATACTCCACTGCTCAGCGGGAATTTTTGGCTATCGTTTGGGCAGTCGAAAAGTTCCGTCCTTATCTGGAAGTTGGTCATTTCACGGTGTACACTGATCAGAAGAGTCTTCAGTGGCTCAAGGTGGCTAAGGATCCCACTGGACGCCTGGCTCGCTGGGTTATGCGTCTTCAACCCTTTGATTTCTCAATCGTGTATCACCCGGGGAAAGGAAATCTTGTGGCAGATTCCCTCTCTAGGTCTCCTGCATTCGAAGAGAGCTCAGCTGTAGTCTCGGCCTTGGTTAGGAACGTAGTGGTGCCGGGTCTTGATGAGATCGGTAGTGCTCAGCTTCTGGACGTTGAAATGGGTTATGCGCTCCGCATACTGCAGGATGGCGAGAAATGTCCCCCTGGCAAACTGGGTAGGCAAGTCAACAAGTTGTTGAAGGGTGTGGAACTTAGAAGTGGAGTTCTTGGTCGCATCGTCAAAACCAAAGATAGTGAGGATCGCTTTTGCATCCTGGCACCTAAATCTTTGAGAAACCGTCTTTTGGCAGTTTACCACGATTCCGTAGTAGGTTGTCACTTGGGAGTTCTTAAGACATTACGGAAGATCCAGCAATCCTATTCTTGGTTGGGAATGTCACGAGATGTGGCTGCGTATGTACGGGGCTGTCGGAGGTGTCAACTCTTTAAGGGAGAGACACAGCTCCCCAAGGGCTTGATGGGTAGTTCTAACACCCTCACCAAACCATGGGATGTCCTTTGTGTGGATTTAGCAGGTCCTTATCCTCGTTCGAAAAGTGGCAACACTCACCTTTTGTTTGATAACAGACCACCTCACAAAGTGGCCCGAGTTGTATCCTCTGAAAAAGGCGACGGCGTTGGCTGTTGCCAAGGTTCTGGTTGTAAAGTTATCCCTAGGTATGGCGTTCCGAAGTTTATCTTGTCCGACAATGGACGCCAGTTTGTGGCGCGCGTGGTTAACCCTTTAAGACTGCATTTGCGCCAAGGTCTTATAACGGACTTGTAGGAAAAAAATCATAGCTTCTCACCCACTTGTAGTAAGGGAATGAAACCTGTGTCATTTGTTTCCTTAATAATCTGGCCTTCATACCCATTTTTTAGTCTTACTGAAAATTGGTTGGAAGTTTTTGATTTGACCTGTAGAAGTGCCGTGAACAATGATTTTACAGCGGCGCATTTGGGCGCACCCGTCCTTAAAGGGTTAAATGGGTCTGTCGCCTCTTTGGCGTGAAACAGGTATTCACCTCATTCTATCATCCGCAAGCAAACTTGGCGGAACGCACCATAAAGACGGTCAAAGGCATGATAGCAGTGAGTCTTCACGAGGATCATCGTGAATGGGACCGGAACTTGCAGTATGTTTGCATGGCTTTGCGTACTGCGGTGTCAGAAAGTACAGGGCATACTCCCTCATACTTGATGTATGGTAGAGAAATGCGTTCGCCTGCCGATCCCGTTACGGAACTGGAAACTGACACTAATGCTGACCTTTGGGCAGTGGAGGTGGCTTGCAGGACCAGGAATGCAGTAAAGTCTGCACAGGATGCGATTCAGCTTCAGCACGAGAAGAATAAGGAGGCTTACGATGCTCGTCATCGTGACGTATCGTTCAAGGTGGACGACTTGGTTCTGAAGAGGAGTCATTTTCAGTCTTCTCAAGTTGCGGGTTTCATGGCAAAGCTTGTGTCTAAATGGCAAGGCCCTTATAGGGTGTGTAAGGTTCTTTCCCCATTAACCTACAAACTTTGGGATGTGGGTCGGCAAACTGAAATAACTGGGACTTTTCATGTCTCTGAGCTTAAATTGTTTAATGAGGCAGCTACCCCGGAACAGCCACATGCCGTAACTTCCTGTGGGAGAAAGAACTCCTCAGATTCAAGCAGATGTTCAACAAGGTGTATCTTGGCCGGATGATGGGGAGGACGAGGACTCAAACCGGGGAAGGAGGTTGAGACCACGGGGCAACACTCAGGCTAGATTTCGTCAGGCGATTGTCGATATTCTAAAAAGGGTGTAATCGAAGTGGGGACACTTCTTTTTGGAAGGGGGAGTGTATGTAGCGTGAGAAACGCTAACTATTTGAAGATGCCACCCCCACTGTTGGGATTTTCGCATGTGTGAGTGAGTGTGGGGATTTTCGCTTTCTTGAATAGATTGCCTTTTGGAAATTAGGTTTTGCAATCTGTTCTTGCGTGAATATTTTTCCGTTGCGAGTTTTTTTTCCGTTTTAAAATTTACTGTAATGTTATCTTCTCGTTTTGATAGGTTTTTGTACTCATTATGTTTATTTAGTTAGGGTTAGTTTTCTTACGACAGTGGTGGTGTCGGTGTGGCGTGCTCTGGGATTGGCTGGTGTGTCACGTGGTTTTTTCCCCTCGAGTTTCAACTAACCCACGACCATGTGAAGCGTCGGTTCACTCTCTGCGTTACCTTTGACTGTGTGGCGAATTGTCTTGTTTGGAAACCACCATGTAGAAAAAAAAAGTCAGTGCAAGATAATTTCAGGGCCCGCCCGTGGCTCCTGTTTCCCGGTAGATAGGGACAGTCAATTTCCGTCGGTCGTCTGTGGGTGAAGTTCGGACGTCGGCTTAAACGCCATGAAGCTGGCCTGTCCTTCGTAATACTGCATAGCAAGCGTTTGTTGATGTTGGCGGTAACAGGAAAAATGTTTGAGCGTTAATACGAGACGTCAATTCACTTTGGTTCCACGCCTGTTTGTTTGGTCCACTCCAATGTGTCTTCGTACCGTGAGTAACTAAGGCCGTGCTATTGCACTACAGTGTTCATATATTCATGAGAGGAATTTGTGAATTATGGTTGCTGCCGGAGAGCGTGTTCCATTTTGCGTAGTCGTTGTACTGTGGTCCTTTATGGGTAACAATAACTGAAACTCGCGAGACTCTTTCTACAAATTTGGGGTTGGGCCGCCACACTGTCGTTTAGGTTTTTGCAAAGTGTTTATTATTTTTTTTGAGTGTATTGGTTTAGTGTGTGATGTGTGGATTGATAACTAGGGTTTACTCACATCAGTATTCATGCAGCAGGAATTAACTTACCTAAGTAACGTTAAGCTTGTGGTTAACGCTCCTTGTGAGCTTTATGGAATTCAATGAGCATAGAATTATTTATCCTGGCTTGAATAATTAAGTGTGAACAGGCTTTCCTGTTGGTTAAAATTTGGAAACGGGAAAAAGGGTGAAATATGCCTAGGTTCCGTGTTACTTTTTTTTGTAGTAGCCTACTTGTGGTAAAATGGTTTATGGTTCAGAGGAACAGGCTTTAAACTAGAGAAAGTTTTGGAGATAGGCTAGGCCTACTACAACACTGACTTACCGGTGGAGTATATTTTCCTAGTATTGGTTATTTATTTTCTATTTATATGTGGGGTAGGGAATTAAATGTACATATGGGCATGCTGTAAATATTCGAGGTTATTCATTGACTAAGGCGACTAAAGAATTTAAATTTTGGGTTGAAATATTTTTGGGTTGTCAATTAGAAATTTAGGCCTTGGTCAGTGTTTGTGAATTTACATAGAACTGGTCTAAGTTGGATTAGATCTGCAAATTTAACATTGAATTTTGGAGTGCCCTGCCTGGTTGTTATTCACTGAATAAATGTATATTTTGTTTGTTAATTTGGTTGAATTTGTTCACCTTGGTCACCAGAATTTATGCATCGGCTCTGTGGTGAGGATTATAAGGGAGGGGAAAGTTTATTGCTAGCCTTTTCTTAATGGGAACCGCCTTCCTCAGAGTCGTTAAGTGTTACTGGGTTAAGCACGAAAAATAAGGTTTCACAGGCCTCTCTTTACATATCCCTACTCCTTCAAATGGCTCTGCACCAAACTCCTTTGTCAAACCGACTTCTCCTCCCACTTTCCATTGTTCTCAAGGCCCTCAGCCAACCAGACCCCCGCAGCTCTCCTGCGCGTCCGCGCGAACTTCCGGTTCATAGCATAAAAACCCCCCTGCCCAAAGCATCCCCAGCACAGCTCACAGATCTCTCAAGCTAGAAGGGTCATGCCGGTCGGGAGTGGAGATGTCACGTCCGTGGTTGCCATGCAGGGCAGAATGGTAGTGGTTCGTATGTTGTAGTTTAGCTTTTAAAAGTTTAGTTTAGGACCCTCATATTCTAAATTTATAGTTTAAATGTAAACTTAACTTCTAGCTTGTAGAAAATTATGGTGGTGACGCCTTAAGCGGCATATTAGGTTCTCTCACCCCATAATGTCAGAGTGGTTCTCTTACTAAAAACCAACTTTTCCAGTTTATTTTAAATGGATTTTTAACTTTAACTGACGGTTTGATCTTTGTGGAAGTCAAAGGAAACATACTGTTGCCTAAGTATAAAATTGCCGGGCGTTTTATTTCTTAGAACAGTTTCTGCGGGAACTAAGGGAGGTTGATCTTTTGTACTTGGAAAACTTAGAAACATAACTGTGGATGGTTGATCGTGTATGAAACATACTGTCAGATAGACTTTTAATCAGTTGCGGCTGTGTAGTCTTGCGGGTGTCTCCGGGAGCACCTAGTATTTCTTTTTCTAATGTGAAAATTTAACTTTATTCAAACACAAGCGTTGTTTGTCTGAATTCTTGTGAATTACTAAGTGTATATTCAAACTTATTGCTTTTAATTAATTTAATTCAAAAGCTTTTAGAAGCAAGCTATAATGTAAAGTGTCTTTTTCATTCTGTTGCATAAATAAAACCAGGAGTTTTAAGCTTCATTCGTTTGCTAGATTGATTAATTGTCTTTTAGTGTAAAATATAAATATGTAGCCCATCATTTAATTTTAGCTAGTTAAACAGTTAAATCCACCATTGGTGGCAGTGATTACCTACAGTATTAAGGTTAGGCCCCTTTAATTAGGACCGGCGCTTCATCCCTCATGCTGGGACTGTAGCCCAAAAGTTGTGCTTATGCCATAAAAGTCGTCGTAAACACCGTAGAACCTTAGAATGAAACTCCACGTACACCAGGGAACCTGGGGGCGTTACAAGCACCTAAGCCGTCGTAGCGTCCGCCGTTACACATCTGTTGTGCAGCATGGCTTCGTGCATGGCTGCTCGTACCGAAGTAATTTGCTTTTGGCCCAGGATGATTGGATGGAGGCTGCTGATGGTAGTGCTCATGTTGTCTGTATTTATTTGGATTCTCCAAGGCAATTGATAAAGTCCCCCATCTGTGCTTAGTGAGAAGGCTGCGTGATCTTGGAGTGAATTCTGCACTTGTTGATTGGATTGAGACGTGGCTGAAGGATTGCAGCCAGAGGATCATGGTGAACAGCCAAGCTTCTTCGTGGAAGACCGTGGAAGACCGTCACAAGTGGTGTGTCCCATGGCAGCATCCTTGGCCCCCTTCTGTTTGTTGTGTTCTCTGACAATGCCTGGATGATA